>QEOQ01000242.1:303803-361979 GCA_010279815.1 Brachionus plicatilis | reverse complement strand
TTAAGGTAAAGGAGGATATAATTATCCAGAAGCCTTTAAAGTGTCTATATATTAGTTACCTTTTTTTATTCCATGGTTAAATAGTTGTTCAATCATAGCTTCAGAGGCAAATTGCCTCTTAATTATTAAGGGGAAGGTATGTTAAGACCCAAGTCTTGACATGTCTCTACTTATTATTTAATCTTGAATAAACTGCAGCTGAAGCACATGTTCTATCTACTATATAAACCACTACCTCTTTTGTTATAATTTCGGATTCCATTTAATAAACTATTAACTAAAATAATTGGTTTGTTTATTTCTTGGCTTAAATCCCTAAAGTCCAATTTCTATAAATAATTTCAAAAAAATTATACTTACATATTTATTCATTTAATATAGAATTTTTCAAATATTTTTATTTATAATTTTAATATAATTTTATGAAACAATGAGCACTTTGGAATAACTTTAAATTAATTCATAATAGAATTAATTCTATTTAATTTTTATTTTATGTAGTTTGTGGAACATATTATGTTTCATGCTGTAACACAATCAAATTTTATTTAGCTTAATTTTATCAGATTTTAAAATTGAAAAAAAAGGATTATTATTACGAAAATTAACAAAGCCGAAATTTAAAAAAAATTTCAGTTTTCTTGAAAGTTATCGAAGATTTCGGGAGATATAAAAGATTCGTTTTAAAAGATCTTAAAATTTTCATCACTATTTCTTTATTTGTTAAAGTAAAGTTTTAATTAAAGAAATTTGAAGAAAAAATATTTTAAGATTTAATAAAATTTTGAAATTTTCTCCTTTTTATTAAAAAAGATTAGCTGAAAAAAAAAAGAAAAAGTTGGTGCTTGAAACCCTCAAAAAGCTCATGCACTTTTAAAAAAAAATTTTAATTTATGTTATAAATTAAATTCACCGAACAGATTTAAATATTATGATTAAAATTAAAATCTAGAGAATTTTTAAAAGTTAATTTTAAAAATGTTGTCAAATATAAAATTGCATGTGTGTATTTATCGATTTTATATTTCTCTTAAAATTGAAAAAAAAAATTGATTAAAGGTCTAATATCAAAAATCGAAAATGTTCCGACTGTTACAAATGCTGCATAAGATCTTACGGGTACCTTAATTTTAACGCAGCCTCCAACTAAAAGAATTTGTTCTGATATTCCAAAAAATCATAATAGAACTTCGAAAATATCAAGAAGTGTAAATTTTGTGACGCGTGCTTGTATTTTGTGAATAAATGTGAACAAAAATTTTATTTTTATTTTTGGTTTAGTCTCATTATTGCTGAACATTTGCCTTTTTCTTATTTTTTATTCAAAATTTTAAAAGATGCCAAAATAACACCGACGGTAATAAACGATAAAAAAACTCTGGTGATTTGAGTATTAGATAGGACATTTTTACTTTTATAAATATGAAAATTTAAGAAAAAAATAATGGAAAAAAATTCATCTATTTTTTATTTAAAACATTTAAATTAAAATTCGAATTATATCTTTGAATTTTTCTATCAAAATATTTACAAAGTACAACATTTCTAAAAGAATGCCTAAACTTGGTAGACATTAGATTATAAATAATTGGATTTGACATTCCGTGCAAAAAGTAGAGAAATTTTGTCGTCAAGAATATGATATTCATTATTCGGAATCGAATCAGGTCGTTTTCGGCTGATTTGTTCTCGAATTTATAAAATATGTTAAACAACTGAAATATTTTGAGTGGAATTTGGCAAAAATAAAATGCCAATGATACTAAGCAAATTGTGATTGTCTGCTTACGCTTCATAATAAGTGAATTAAAGCTTCGGTTGCCTGTTATTACATAATTATTAGGTTTAATCAGCGAAGCATTTAATTCATTCCTTGAATAGAATGAATTTCCAAATGTAGTACTTGATCGTGAGCTGTAATTTCTGAATATTGCTTTTGATCCGTGAGCTTTGTTTAGTTTTTTTAATTTTAAAATAATAAAAATATAGACTGCACTTAGGATTACACTGGGCGCAAACACTAACAAGGATGTACAGCTTGAAGAGTAAATTTTGGCTCCGAAAGACCGGCTGTAAAAACAGTAGGAAATTTTTGTGCCATTGAAAGTTTGAGATCTAAAAGTTGAATAGGACAAATAAGGCGTTGAGCTCAGCGCGCTAATAATCCAAACGCTTAGCAGAATTCCAAAAACAGTTCTCTTCTTTTTTACAATTTGTACCTTGAATGATAAAAATTAAGAAATTTTTTTTTATTTTATGAAAATTTGATTTATTAAATTTTGAAGAAATGGTGCTTCGATAACTGAAAATCTGGAAAAATTCCGTCAAAAAATTAAATTTTGATAAATTTTTGCGTATTTTAAATTCAACCAAAATAATAAAAAAAATTTTAATTACATGTAAAGGAAAAACCGTGACATACAATCGTTCTAGACTAATTGAAATAAGGGTTAAGGACGATACTGATGTGAGCAAGCTTTCCATAAAATAGTCCATATGGCAAATGAATTCGCCAAGGCGCCATTCTCCATAGTTAATTAGATCCATTAATGCAACTGGAAAGCATGTTAAGACGATCAGAATATCGGTGGTACTTAGATTTATGAACAAATGGTTTGTCGATGATTTTAAACTTTTATCAAACGCATAAACAATAATTACAATTACATTTCCAATAAGACCAACAACAGTTACAAAACTAATAAAAATCATAAAAATGACAATGTAAAATTCCATTTTATTAAATCTAATTTGATAAATTGTTCTATGTAAGATTAAAATTTAGTTTAAAAATAATGGAAAAATAAAATTAATTTGAAAATAGAGTATTCACACCCAAAAGGTGCTGTGAATACATTGATGATTTGACAAATTTGGGTCTTGCCTGTTATTTGACGAGCTGGTCACATATTATGTGACCAGTGACTTTATGTCGACTTGGTGACCAGGTATTTTTTCTGACTGGTCACATATTCACTGGTCACCTAATATATGATCAGGCAAAATTATTTATTAGGTAAAAATGTTTATAAATAATTTAAACCTGGTCACCTAAATAAACATTTGGTCACGAAAATTTTGCAATTGGTCACATAAATTTCTTTTAAGCTGGATAAGAAGATATTGAATCGATATTTGGGTCTTTGAAAGGATCTGAATATGGGTCTGAATTTGGTGATGATAACAATGAAGAAGAGAGTAATGATGTTGAAGTGGAAATTTTCAGTGTAGACTCGGTGGAAGAGTTAAATAGACTTAAAAATTATGAAAGCGATGAAGAAAGTTATCCACATTCAGAAACAATTACAATAAAAGAGAGTGATTTTTTGGTAAATGGCACCGATTCAGTTCATGAAGAAAATTGCGAATCATATTTTGAAGAGGTTAGTAAAGTCATTTGCAAGCTAAATTTAAATCCAACAAAAAAAATTAGAAAAGTTGTCAAAAATTGCATCTGAAGCAACACAGTCTGCTGTAAAAAAAGGCCTTTGCAAACATGAAAACCCAATAGCTTGCCCGGAGTGCGGGTAATTAATGAAAAATGAGCGTGGTGTAAAGCAACACATCACAAAAATGCATAAATAATTTTTTTTATTTAATTTTTATAATTTTAAATTAATATTTAAATTGGTCACGTAAATAAAAAACCGGGTCACATAAATTTAATAGCTGGTCACATAAATTTAGTAACTGGTCACTTAAATAATAAATTTTAAAAAAAAAAATTCTTTATTTCAATAATAATTTTGCCTGGTCACATATTAGGTGACCAGTGAATATGTGACCAGTCAGAAAAAATACCTGGTCACCAAATCGACATAAAGTCACTGGTCACATAACAGGCAAGACCCACAAATTTTTACAATAGTTTATTTAAAATGATGTAAAAGTGTATAAATTAAAATAGTTCTGCAAAATAATTTTAATTTTATGCTATTTTTCGTTGGATCGGAAGACCAATGTTGCGAGGAATAAAAAAAGAGAACGAAAATGATCAAAAAAATCTTTTTTGTAATATACTCCAATTGGTATTTTTTTATCTATTTCTAATCTCATTTAAAAAAAAATTAAAAAGCAATTTTTAATTGCGCCCTTTCTCCAGGATCTTTAGTTTAAACCCTGGAGCAAAATTTAGGATCGAATTTTTTAAAAAAGACTAATATTTAAATAATTATTTAGCTGAAAATCAATTTACATCTTAGATAAATAATTTGAGTGCTTAAAATATTGAATGAGTGCTAATTAAAATAAACAAGTATTTAAATGTTTAACTGAGGTCTAGAGTATTAATTTATCTTAATGGTGACTTAATTTAATAATAAAAAATAGATATTAATGATTATAAATTTAAAATTATTACATAAATAATCTAATAAATGTATTACACAAAAAATTCTTGCATCAAAAATATTACAGCAGTCAGGAGGAAACCGATGTTGAGTCGGAGAAAACAGTTCATTAATCTCAAAAGAAAACAAGAAAACTGCCCATTTGAGAAATTATTCAAACATTTGACAACACCAATGATGCAGAATAAAGTATAGGAAAGGAATGGTCAAAATGCACTAAATATGATACAGCTGAAGGTTCAAGAGTACCTTATCGATGCAATCGGATCAAAAAACACGGCAAACAATAAAGATTGGTGTGATAATCATTCTAAATTCCCGAAAATTAGAATGAAGTTTTTGTAATTAACTAAAGGAATCGTGGAAAGTTTTTCCAATTATTAATTACATCTATAAATACCAATTCAATATCAATTACTTTTAAAAAAATTGGAAAAAAACATTGGAACTAATTCATCCATAAGAGAATCTTTGTTTATTTTTTTAAAGAATGAATTGGTTTGAAATTTAGGATGATTTCAAGGTGCACATTTATTTGTTAATCCTCCATTAATCCCCTATTAATAACTAAATCAGTACTCATTGGACAAAAAAGAAAGCGAGTCATATCTACATTATTAAAATAAGCAATTATTAGAGAATACTTTTTATACCCAACATATGGGTACATAAATATTATTGTAAGAAATAAAGTTTATTTCTTTTGCAATAATTTGACTGTTAATATGGTTACCTAGCCTAAATATTTTTTTTATTGATTATTTCTCACCCATTTTGTTCAAAAACTTCAAAAAATGGTCATCAATTTTCCCGAAATTTTTGAATAACCCCTTTAGCTCCGCGGTTAATTATGTGGAATCAAAAGAGTCAAAAGGGTTAATAGGGCCTAAAAATAACCCCATTTGATGAAGTCCTAGGGACATAACCTAAAATTCGGAAAAATTAGATATTTTAGCCTGTGCTGAATCTAACGGGCGAAATAGGTAAGAGCTTAAGTATTACCTAGGACCTTAAATCACCTTTTTCCCGAATTACTAAATCGAGAATTTTTCACCTTATTAGGCGTAGTCGAATAAGAGAAAAAAAAAGCATGTGACAGATTTTTTAAATAATATATCACACATATTATTCGATTTCTCTCCTCGAGTTCTAAATATTAAGATATTATTTTAGGAAGTAGCTTTAAAAATGGAGGAGATATAGGAGGTTTTCAAATTTGGTCACCTTCTTAACCCATAACCCCTTTTTGACCAGATTACCCTAAATAACCTAAAATTATTTATTTTTACACCCAAATAATTAATTTAAATACTCATTTACAAATAATCAATAGGCTTGGAACATTCCAAATCTGATGGAAAGAAGAAAACGAGTTGATCAAATTCAATTATACAAGATCATGCATGGAATTGAACTGGTTGAAGAAAGTAACAATTTTAATGTCACAAAAAACCAAAGAGAGGTCAAATCTCGGAACTCGCTGCCAAATCAATTAGTTGAAGTTTCAAATGTTAACAGCTTAAAAGCAGGCATTGACTGCTGGTAGGGTTGGTGGACCGGTTAAATTGGTTCAATTTTTGAAACCGGTCTTAGAAATCGGTTTTACAAACAGGTAGTTTAATAGAATATATTTATTGTTCAAAAATTTTTTTATTTTTTCTTTAAAGAAAGATTTTCATTAATCTGTAGAATAAGATTTAAAAATGATTCTGTTAAAAAATTTAATATTAATTAAGAAGCAATTAAAAAAATAAAAAATTATCAACAATCGATTTTTTCTTTAGGAGATTACATTTTCGAAGGAAAATCTGTGTGAATTTACGTAAAAGTTTTAAAATACGTAAAATACGTTTTAAATTGCGTAAATTAACCTAAAATTTTGTTATAAGTAAAAATAAGATGGACCATATGAAAATTGATTTTTTTAAGGAATGTAAAAAAAAAGATATTATAGAATTAAGATTTACCTAAAAATACTTAAGACCTCTGAGTTTCATAATTTTTGAAAATACTGTTCCTTTCGAAAACAGCAGGCAAAGTAAGACATTTTTTAAAATAAGCTGTCCTTGAGGACCAATATCTCAATATCAGTATAAAATTTGAAAATAATCAATATTTTAAAGTCTTGCTTTAAATCTCGAGTATTTTGGTATAAATAAATGCTGAATGGATATAATTCTTTACTAATTAATATTTTTTAATAATATACGAAGTATGTATCCTTTACAAAATTGCTGACTTTTTGTTACTACCGTGAAGAGTGCATCAATTTGGCAAATCTTTTTTTTAAGATTGGCTTTGAATTGAAGCAGAGTGGTAGCTTTATAAAATAATTAAAAAAAAAACAAAAACTATTTTGAAATTGTTGTATTAAAATTTTAACGCTTTTTCTATCAAGAAATAAAGATATCAGTATAAAATTTATATATTAAAATCTCGCTTTAAATCTCGAGTATTTTGGTATTTTTTGATGCTGATTACGAATGCTAACAGGAAATTATAACTTTTTTATGACTTTTAAGCATTGATTTTGAATTTTAAAAAAAATATTAATATAAATAAAGTATTTATGTCTAAAATTAATTATTATAAAATCTGTTTTAATTTTGCTAAACCATTTACCCACTATTGTGATTGATTGCGATTACCAAAGCTGCATTTTCTTCGGTTTGTTTTTTTTAGATCTATTCATTTCCAAAAAATCTGAGGTTTTTTTTTTATTTCTTAAAAGCATCGGCATTTAAATTTGAATTAATTAGCATTTGATAAAATTGAAAAGAAAACTGTGCTCAAAAGTTATGTTATGGTGAAAATTTTTTTTTTTAAAAAATCAAAAATTTTTGAAAATTTTTTGGTTTTGGCTTACAGTGATATAACTGTCGACAAAAATTTTTTCACTCTGGATACTAGGTAGACTCATTTCTTGTTGAAAAATTCAAAAACCTAACCGATTTTCTGTAATTTAAAAATCAAATAAGTTTAAGAAAAATATGGGAGTGGGTTAAACCGTTAATTTTATATATTGCAAAAAATATTGTTAATTTTCAATTTGATTGATATTTAAAAAAACTTAAATACCGAGTTTTGAAACAATTAGCTGATGAAGAGGCAAAAAAGTTGAACAAAAAGAGGGAAAAAGTGACAATAATCAGTGATGAAGAAAATCAAGAAGAGTCTGAAATTGAAATATCTCTACTGAACGAACAAAAAAGTTGTTTCAAATGTAGAACAGTATCCGGAAAAGTCAAAACAAATCAAAACAAATGGATTTATAGTGAGAAATGTAACAATTGGTCTTGTGGGAAAAGCCTTCCATGAGGCTTTGATTTAACTATGGAATTTTTTGGTCCAAAAAAGTGCTCTGAATACATTAATTTTGTTTTAAAATAGGATAAATATATTTTCTTATACTTTTTTTGTATTTTAATTTCCTGAGTTTATGTAATTCACGGATGTACCCCAATCTAAAGGTTAAAACCTTACTGAAACATCTTTTTTTATTTTAACTTTAACTTTTGAACCGTTCTTTTATTTTAAATTTAGGTTTTTTTTTTAAATTAAAAACAATATTCTCTTATATTATTTTATATTTTTTTCTAAAAAAAAATTTCACAACTAATTGGCGATCAAATAAAAGAATTCACAGTTTTACCCCGTTTGGCTATAAATAAAAGAACACAACTTTTTTAAAAATCTATTCCGCTTTTATGACATGCCTCCATCTTTAATAGAGATCAACATTACTCAATTTTGGTCAAAATGAACTCTTTCTTTTATCTACTACGAACAAAATTAATTTTTTTTTAGTCATTTTAATTATAATATTTTAAATTATCACATAAGAATAAAGAGTATTTAGGTTTGAAACAAATTTTTTTTAAATTTTTATAATAAAATTAATCATTTGGTCGCAAAACTCTGGACCATCAATCGCCACAAAGTCATTTATTACAATTTTCACAATTCGCTTTGAAATTTACTCTTAGCAAAACAATATTTGCAACTGAAGCATTTTTTTGAATTCAAATCTTTAATTTGGATATTGATTATTTCATGTGGTTTTGAAATAGAAGAAGAAGAAGAAGAACTAATATTCCTATTTTAATCACATGTTGTAAATCTTGAATCAGAGCTTGGAGAGTTCTGAAAAAAATAGAACCGAGTTTGATTTGTCTGGAAATTTTTGAAGGGGAATTCGATGCTCCTTGAAAATGGTCATTCTTAGGTGACTAATTTTTAGTTAAATTAAATGAAAATCAGTTATTTTTTGAAAGGATGTAAAAAACTCAAGGTGAAATCTGCAGCAAACTAGGTATTTGAGAATTTAATTGTAAATATTTTTGTATGTAATGAACAAATCGTAACCAAGATTCACGTTCATTCCCAATTTTTTGTATATTTAAATTGGGGATAATATTTAACTTAAAGTAAATTTTTTGTTTTTTAAAGTAATTTATCACTAGAATAAAGCCTATCATTATATATTAAATCTATTTATTCGAAATTAAAGTAAAAGTATTGTAATTTAAATTAAATTAATTGATACTATAGTAAAAATATTTTTATGTAAAGTAAAAAAAAAATTAAAGTAATGTCATAGTTTACTAGAGAAAAAAATTAATTCTTTGATAAAGCATCATTGTTTGATTTAGCTGGTCTACCTTTTTTTTAAACATAAATAAATTGTCTCACATTATCGTCTGAGTAGTAGTTGAGTAACTTGCACAGACAGATGAAATGCTTACATATGCCAAATTCAAGAAAATATAGGCAGCTGCAATAAAAGGATTTCAACAATACATAATATTTGTTCTCATTGTTGACAATTCTGTAAGCAGATAAAGAATCAATCATGCTAAAGTCCGACAGGATTAATTCATCTGCTTTAACGATCAAACTGTTATCACATTTCAAACTGTAATCAAATTTAACTTGAGATATACTTAAGTCATTTTATAAACAACAATGAAATGATTTTAGAATAGAAGAAAACTACTATTCAAATACTTAAATTTACTATAGTAAAAAATGAAATGATTTATTTTTGCATGTAGTTGTTTTAGAGAAATATAGTTTGATTTTAAATTAAAAAGCTTTTACTTTATATTATGTGGCCTTAGCTCGATAACTCATTGTCCCACATTCCTTCTTGCCAAACGCTCAACCAGTCATCATAGCGATTCAAGTTGTTTTGGATTGCTCGCAGGGTGATTCCCTGCTATGACTCAATTTATTATTATTATTATTATTAGCAAATATTACTTTAGAAAAAAAAAGTTTTACTTTATTGAAAAAAAAAAAGACTTTATTTTAATTAGCCAGCCATTAAATTGAAGTCATTTATTTCAGGAAAGGATGTAAATTTTGGTTAAGATTTATTCATTGAATACAAAAGTATTTACAATTAAATTTTCAAATACCTAGTTTACTGAAGATTTGTCCTTTGATTTTTTTCTTAAAATTTAAGATTTTTTTTTTTGCTTGTTTAAGTTAAAATTCGTTGATTGTCTTCGAAATATTTCGGAAAATTTTGTTTGTAAATTACGATTAATTACAAAAAATTAAAGCTAGCATCTTTAGATTTAAAAATTTTTTGTAGATTTTGGCTAAAATTACTAATTTTAATTTATTTTAAATTTTTTTGACAAATTTTCTGCTAAAAATGAAAATTGTTTTCTCAGCAAAAAAAACAGAGTTGTTTAAAAGTCACAAGTCCTGAGTCAAGGTTCAAGTCCGGTCTTAATTTTAGCGACTTATACATTGAGAAATCTAATAAAGAGAGGTAAAAAGAACTTCCAATAAAACTTGGTCTCGATCTTCTCTCTTTTATTATGAGAATACTCTTAAAACACGAGATAATTTTTAAGAATCAATAATTGAAGCTTTAACGAGGCAACTTGAAGTTCATGATCATAATCAAATGATCAAAATTTAATTGATTCAAATCTTAATAAAAATGATGAAATTAGATTTTTTTAAAGTTTTTTTTAAATTAAACATAAGATGTTTATTATTTTAATTAAAAAAAATAACAATTCATTTTTTTCTAATTGAGCTTTAATTGATTCTTCTAAAATCTTTATTTGAAAATTTTAAAGACAAATTTAAAATCGACATTTAGGTATCCAAATTATGACTTTAAATGATATTTTAATATTAATTAAAATATTTTACGGCGAAACAATGTTAAATTTTGTATTGCAAAATTTCAAAATATCGATTAAGATTTTATTTTTACTTCAGACAAAAATTCATATAATTTTCTATCTAATTATAGATTAAACAAATAATGTTTAATAAAGTATAGTCATTTATTATTAAAAAATTGATAAAAAATACCATTTTATTTGAATCAAAAACCAAAAATTTTGATTTGAAATTTACATTTGATCATGAACTTCAATTTGCCCTTTAACGAAGGGTATCTTTAGAATTATTATTAGAAGCAATTATTTACAAAAATGTTTAAATCCTTTTAAAATCAATGCAAGCCAGTAAAAATTTTAAAAGCAAAAAAATAAACTCATTGAAAACTGCTAACATTTTTAATTATCAATATTTCAAAATTAGAAAAAAAATCTATTTATAAAATAAAGTGTATATAAGTTGTAAAATTAACTTACAAAACTTTTATGAAAATTAAAAACAGAGTTGTGTTGAGTTTAGACTTTGATTCAAAGAATACTGGGAATTTATTAATACTCAGACTTGTACAAAAGTCAGAAAAAAAGTAATCATGAGTCAATTGGGTAGCTTGATTTCTAATAAAGAAAGTCATTTAAAAAAGTGGCCGCCACAATAACTACCTGGAATGGCAAAAAATTAATGTAGACACGATCATGGCTGCATGATACAGTAAAAATTAAAATAATAATGTTGACTTAAAAATGACTTGATTTTTTAGTCAAAGTCAATTTTCAAATGACTTGACTTAGACTTATAGAAAATTCTGTTCTATATACTTCAAAAATCCTGGATTTGAAATTAATTTTAAAAAAATACAGCTTAAATTATTTAGTTGGCTTGTCAGAAGTCATTTATGAATTTGTTCTAAATTATTCTACATTTTTAAAAAATAATCAATTTATTGGATTTTTTTTGTCTTCTTCTGAAGTGATAATAGAAAAAAAATATCTTTAAAAATAATTTTATAAATGGTTTATAAACTTATTAATAACTAAATGACATTTTGTTAAATTAAAATTTTTGCGCGACTAGAGTTTTTTGGTTCTAAAAAATTTACCAATAAAGTCAACTGAATTTTAAATGAAAAAATAGAATAATTTTGAATCATCTAATTCATTTTGCAGAGCAAGTTTTAAAACTAAACCAAATTTTTACTAATATCTGATATTTAATTAACTGAATTTTTTTTCTTGGTTCCAAAATACACAGCGCTGAAAAGAAATTTAAAGGATATTTTATTATTTTGTATTTGTATCTAGTTTCACTGAATTTTCAGTAGAGATACTGTTTCCCACATTATTATAAAATAAATGCCTCTTTTCTTTAAATTTAAATATCAAATTTATTACATTCTTTTTAACAAAATCATAGAGAATTTTCTGAGAATTTTTCATAGCAATATGTAATATGAATCTATAGACTGAATTTTTAATTTTTAATAATAATTGGTTATTACTACTTCTTTATTTTTAAAAATATAATTTAGGGAAAGACCTCAGACACATTCGAATGGTACAAGGCTTTCGTTTGAATTCTCATAAAAGGAAAAATCAAAATAAAATATGGTGTATATTTTCGTCTTTTAATAGATATTTTCATAAAATTTTGAAAAAGCATGAATAAAGTGCGATCCTTAATTTCCGAATATTAAACTTAGTTACTTTTGAAATCTCATTACATCGAAATTAGATAGATTAAATCAAATATTTAAGATATAAAGTTATATATATATATATGGTTTAATTTTACAAAATGTATCCAATGTTGAAATAACATTGAAAAAAAGCGATGTTTCAAATATTTTTTTCAGTTTCAAATAAAAAAATAATTTTAAGTTAATATTGCAAGCATCTTCATATTTGAAATTAAACTCTTTAGTGAAATAGAATGAGTTAAATTTTTATTTGAAAATCTTAAAAAAATATTTAAAATTCTTTATTTAACTTTTAAATAATTTGCTTTTTTTTCTGTACCTCTACCAACCTTCAGAATAAAAATATGTAAAGCAATTAATGAATTAATGAGTATTGAATGATTCAGTAAAGTAAGAAATAATAAAGTATCGATTTCACAATGATATTTTATCATTAATAAAGTTAATTTTAATTCTTGAAACAAATTTAAACAATTCTATAAAACTTTTGAATGAAAATGACGGTTTGCAAATCTACTTGTAAGTTGATTAATTAATTAATTAAAAAATACAATGTAAAAATTTAATTAAATTTAAATAATTAAAAGTATTCTGTAAAGTTTAATTTACTAAAAAGCCGCGATGAGCTGAAAACAGATGAACAAATATAAAATAAGTGCTTTTCTCTTAAATAAGAGATTTTCTCCCCATTTTAAGAAAAATCACTCAGATATGGGTTCATTTTTTTGGCAAACTTTTTATAAGAAAAAAAACACTATTCATATTGATAAAGAAATCTTTGAGATTATTCACATGTGACCATACATCACTTTTTAGGCTATTAGCACTTTTGGTAAGTTGGATGAAGTATAAATTTTGAGGAGTTATTTCTTCCTTTATTCTACAAATTCGTAGAAAATCTTAGAGATATGTCGACTTGAAATGTAAAATATCTGTCAGATTATTATTAAAATGATTTTACAATATAAATTTTGGCAAATCTAGTAAAAAAATTGCATAAGACAGAAAAATGCAAATTATTGAATTTAATTTAATCAATTATTATTTTTAAATTACTAAACAAAGTAGAAAGTTTTTAGTTTTTTGCTTACATAAGTTTTTTAACAATATTGTTAAAGCTAAAGCGGAAATTTCATTTTCTTTAATATTTTTTGCTTAATTATGATAACGAATTCCAATTTGACTTTTATACTTTTTAACCCCAAAATAAAAATAAATTTGATTAAAATTTTCTGATTGAAAATTGATTAAAAATTAATAATGAAAATGAATAACAAATTTTCGGAATGATTGTTGATGCTGAAATAATAAAACTGGTTCGGCTAAAATATTCGATTGAGAAGTCAATAATGCATTGTAAATCATTTTATAATTTTGGATATTTAAAAATAATTTAACACTCAAGGTTTTATTTCGACCCATTTTTATTCTTCTTTTGCTTTTAGCAAAATAAATTTAATCAGACTTGTATAAAAGTCAGAAAAAAGTCTGTAAAAGTCTAAAACAAGTCAAAGTGTAACTTAGACTAGAAATTTTTTTTTCAAATGACAAGTTTTGACTTGAAAAAATAAAATTATGACTTTTTTTTATACTATTGAACATTATTTAATTTATTTTTTATTTATTTCTTATTCATGGCTAATTTTATTTATTTATTTTTTTTGAATTACTTTTAATCTACTTTATCACATTAATCTGTATAATCTCTCGTATTCGTCTTGTACCTCAGTTTCGTCTCTGTTACTTTCATTGTAGTTCCTTAATTTATCTCTCGATTTTTGCGCAATTAGCTACCATAGATGGCTTCCGAGTAAGCCATCTCCGCAAGCTCGCTTGCTGTAGCTTTTTATTATTATTATTATTATTATTATAATTTTCAATATAAAAATTGAAACATGATTTTTTAAACAATTTACATTATAAATTTACATTGTAAATTTTAAAATTTAATTAATAAAAAAAAATATTAAAAACTATTTAACAGGCATTGCATTTCGGAATGTAAAATTTCTTTGTTAATTCCATAAAACCTTGCAGACTCCACCATGTGGTTTTGGTGTAAAATGGTTGAGTTAGAAAAGCTTATAAAATTTTTAAATTTAAAATTATTTAAATTTTTAAATTTTTTAATTAATTAAATAACTTGGGATAATGATATCAAAATAATTTATTTAATAAAGAGGTCTTAACTTAAAAAATCGGCAATTTTTGATTGGGATTTAAGTATTGTGATTTCTAAAATTATAGAAAAAATTAAAAGATAAAATGGAAACTAAAATAGCTTCTAAAGTATTTTTAAAATTAAATGTGAAAAATATTTTACGTAGTAAAAGCTTATATCATTTTCAACTTTTTCATCCTATGAGACTATATGTTAAATTAAAATAAAGCACAGTGACATAAAAGTTGAAATTATAAAGTTATTATTTTATTAGCCATATGGTTAAAATGAAAATGAAATTTAAAAAAGTCGGGCTCGAGTCCTACGTGTTTAAGCTTAATGTTATTTATACATCAGAACCTCGGGATAATTTGCAAGGTTTTAGCATTCCCCATATTTTTTTAATGAAACTTAAAAAGATAGGAGCAAGCTATTCACTTAGAATAAAAATTGTGATATTAAATACAAATGCTCTAAATTTCTATTTACAAAATTTAACCCATATCATTGTCCACATCGTTTACAAAGAAATGGGTCCTCAATTATCCACCAAATTATGAGTTGTTAAAAGGCGCAAAACATAAAACTATCAAAAGGTCCAATATTTGCTAAAAATTTAAGGTAATACCATGGGTTCCTAGTTTTGGCTGAAAAATATCCTTATTAAAAATGACAGGAATAATTTTACCACTCCTTTTACCTGTTTGACTTATCTCCAAAAATTTCAGACTAAGTTATATGTTATATTTATCAATATTCACTTCATTATATTGAATTTATCAAATCATAATATTTAAGTAATGAAAAACTCAGGGAAGAAAGAAAAAACATTTTTAATTTTCTTTCATATTTTATTTTAATTTTTTTAAGCTTGAATGAGCTAGCACAAATAGAAAAATTAATAACTTAATATTAATCAGAATATTTTTAAAAAAAAAATTTTGTAAAAATTTTTGTCGTCTGTTTGCCGAAAATATTTTCCACTTTCCTATTTATTAACCTTGAAATTGAGCTCGGTCTTTAAAGGGTTTCTTTTATGCCAAAATTTTCACTACAAAAAATGACTTAAATAAAAGAAATTTATCCATTTTTTTTTCATCTGTTAACAAAAACAAAAACATGCATGTTTTACATAAAAAATGGCTGGTGAATTTTCTTTTAATCAAGACACATTTTTTGATAGAAATAACTCAAAAAAACAAATATTAGAAAGTTTCTTCTATTTGTGGTTACTTCTATTTGATGAAATATGCTGAATTTAAATCGCTTTAATAAAATTATTCTTCCTCCTCTTTCTTCTTTCAGTAACAATGGTGCTAATAATTTCATGTTCTCTAAATTTGAAACAGGATCTGTCCATCTAATTAATTAAAATTTACACAATTAATTTTACAAATGTTCAATTTAAAATTTAATGAAAATTGTAACAAAAGAGAGAAAAAAATTGAGCCTTATCTTACGAAAAATTATATCTCTATAACGGAATATTCTAAAACACTGGCCCATATTTTTTGTCAATCTTACAGACCTCTTTTCTTAGAACTAAATAATTTTGCTTATTGATATGATATGAGAATTAGATGAAGAAGAATAACTAATGGGTTATTCAACTTTAGTAGTATCATTAGCCGCCAATTGCTGAGATCTGAATTTGTCAAACTTGTCTTTGAATTCATTTGTTGATGTTGCAGAAACTACAGTGTCCGGTAGCTCGTTCCATAAGGAAGCTACTCTGTTCGTGAAGAAGTTTTCTCAAGGTTTTGACAAGCAGAGTTGCTTCCTGAGTCTTGGTTTTTTACGTAGATTCATCGATGAGTGATTGATTTTTGGAGTTGGGAGTTTTGTTTATTGTATCTTTATTTCTAATAATTTTTAACTAATGTAATTCCACAATTTGATTTGAAACCTTGATGCACATACGATTTAATAAATGTAATACGTCGCCAGACGTATTAGGCATAGGTAATTTAAGGTTTAATTTGAAATTCGATTTATTTCAACAAAATATGAGATAAAATAACGGGGTCCAGGGCAAAGCCCTTGATTAAGGAAATTGATTTGGTAAATTTCCAATTTTTTTGTATCAAATAAAGTGAAAAAAATATTTGAAGCAACGCACATTTTCAATGTTATTTCAACACTGGACACATTTTGTAATTCAAACCGAAAAAAAGTAAATCAAATGTTTTTTTAATTTATTTTGTTTTATAATTATAATAAAGGAATTGATTTTGTTAGAGGCGAAAGCATATAGGATTATGATACTAAAGACAACTTTTACTGAATTAGACTCAAATATGATGAGGATTTTAAAATATTCAAAGAAAAAAGTGAAGTTTTGTTATGAATTTTTTTCCTTTAGATAAAAAGTATTTTTTATTTGATACCAAAAAATTGATAATTTACAGAGTCAATTTCTTTAATCAAGGGCTTTGCCCTGGACCCCGTTATTTTAACTCATATTTTGTTGAAATAAATCGAATTGCAATTTAAACCCTAATTTAAACAATACATTCTTACAATTTCTAATTAATTATAACGACTGGGACTGTGACGGGGCGCTGACGTTTTTTAAACAATGTTTTACCATCCATATTTTAATTTAATATTGAAAATTCTTTTTTTACTAATCATTTGTTTTTTCATTTTTACTTGTTTATTTTGTCATATATGACTAATTAACACATGACAATTTTCTTATGACAATTTTGTTTTTTTTTTTATGACTTTTTTTTTATAACAATTTTGACTATCTCCAAAATATCTAATAAAATTCATCATTTTAGCTAGTTCAATTAACTATATACCATAAAGTTTTTATATTCGACTTTATTTTTCTTTTTAATACATTTGTCCATGAGAATTTTAATAAATAATAATAATAATAATTAATAAAATTAATGAAACTAATGAAACTAATTGCTCTGCTTCTAATCCACTTTTCCCTTCATTTCTACTCAAATCTAAATTAATTAATTACTATTTCTTTAAATTTTATCATCACCAGAATTGGCGTAAATTGAAAATAAACAATAATAATAATAAATACCTTTAGTTCGCTACGAAATTTAGAAAAGTTTTCTCATGATCTCTCTACAAATAATAATTCGATTGATAAATTAAATTCTGTTCTTTTTTTTTTAAATAATTTTTGAAATTTTAGTATCTTATTAAATTAGCTAAATACACAATTTCTAGCCCAAAGAACCCTGGAGCTCTGCATCAAAACTGAACAAATAATTTCGTATTCTACTTTTAAGACTTAAAATTTAAGTATTTAACTTTGCTGATCATTTAACTGGCTATTACTTTGTTTTATCTATTTGAACATTTTGTTATTTCGAAGAACTGATAAAAAATCAATCTATTTCAGCGTATTTAAATAATAATTTATGCTTATATTAAACTTAATGTATTTTAAAAAATTTAATTATCCATTTAAAATTTAAATAAAAATTTGAAAATTCAAAAACACAACACATTTACAAATATATTAAATTGTCTAAATTAAAATATGAAATTAAAATTAATAAATATTATTAGAAGCATTGATCGAAAAAAAATTATAGCCTGTTTACTTATTTACCCATTTATCTAATTTCTTTTGCACATAGCCCAAAAAAAAGTTTTATATTTTTATATTGTTTAAAATAAATTCACTTTTCTTTTATATGTTGATAGCAACTTGTATATTATTATAATTCATTTAGAATGCATTTAGAAAAAATAATTAAATAATTTCCAAGTAAACAAAGCGGAAATAATATTTAGTAATTGATTAAATGATTTGTTGAGATGATACTTGAGAATATATGTTTTGCAAAGCTTTGCCTAATCAGATCATAAATTGAATCATCATAAATCAGCAGATTAAATCATCTGTAAATTCCTAGATTTTTGTTAATTAAAATTAATGTGTGGCTAATGCATAACTTTTAAAATTTTTGAAATAAGTAATTATTGAAAAATGATTATTTTAAGAGTTTTCAGATTCCCAAATCCAAAGCAATTAAGTTTTTCTGTCAATTTGTATCCTAAGACAACTAATCTAAATATATTTATTTTCTTAAGCCTTTTATCGGTTCTAAGTAAAACCAAAAAAATTAGAAAAGAGAGCTTTATTTTTTTGTTTACGATTGCCGAAATAATATTTAATATCTAGTTATTAATAAAAAATTAATGTACATAATGCAAAACTTTAATAATTGAAAGCCTGGGGAAGATGAGCCTTGAAATAATTTAAGAGGGTTCAAGGAATACAAATTATTTTGAGAATGATTAAGTCATTTAATTCCGGTATTTTACAATAGTTTTATGAGATTAAAATAATGACTTGATAATGAAAGTTTTCAATCACTTTTAAAATGAAAAATTGAAAAACTAAAAACAAAGGACTGAAACAATGGAAGAAAAGTGACCAACGAGACTGAATTAGCTGGTTTAGAATAGACTTGATTACCACTTGGACGATAATTAGTACACTCTAAAAAATAATTAGCTGCATGTATAAAATACTAACTTTATTGTTAAAAAAAATTGCATTAAATAAGAACAAATTGTGTTTTTTTAGAATAATTTTCTTGCTAAAAAAAAACATATACAAAAATACTAAGCTTATTGAAAAAAATAATAAGAAAATAGAAATCTTGATCATTAAAAGGCTTATTGTACCATTCTGCATTCACAGAATTAATTTTAAACTTTTAGAAAAAAAGTTATTTAATTTTTATACACTTTGTTCTGTTCTTTTGTACTGAACTTCACAAAACCAAGTTGCTTAAACATTTAGCATATTAAAGAACTAAATTATTCCTTATAGTTATTCAAATTTTTCTGAATTGAAATGAACTTCACAGCCCCTTTTTGGACTTTAATATTCATTTGTTAAAATCGAAATTGACAATTTTTTAATAATTTTTGGTAATGAAATTTTGTTTATGATTTCATTTGTTTTGCATAAAATATTTTTATTTTTACTTTTTTATTAAAAAAAATATAACTTGAGTTAAATTCAGTTAATATTTTTTTAAAATTTGTAAATTAAATAACTTTATTCAATTTCTTCACCCAATTCTGTTCTGGTTTACCTTTCCTTGGACAAAATAATTAGGTGAACTAATAGTTTACCAGACCCAATAACAAGAATTGTTCTCGTAATAACCGACTAGTCCCAGTTTTTCAACGATTGAATATGAATTCAAATCTAACTGTATTATTTTTATTTTTTTTATTTTTTACTTCTTTTTTATTTATTGTTTCTTATTTATTTTTTTTTTCATATATTTTTATTCCGAAGGAACATTAGCTCAATACAGATAAATAAATAAATTATTTAAAGTAAAAAAAGAATTTTGAACATTTTTTTCAAATTTTCAAATAACATCATTCTATTTCGCTAAAGATTTTAATTTCAAATATGAAAATGCATGCAATATTAACTTTAAATTATATTTTTATTTGAAACTGAAAAAAATGTTTTCAAAATCACACTTTTCAATGTCACTTCAACATTGGATTCATTTAATTCAAACGCAAAAAATTGAACCATTTTGCTGATTTTATTTATGTTTTAAGTGATTCACTATTGTAACAAATAATGTATAAGATATTTTTTATGGTCACAAAATTTAATTATGAGACTGAATGGATGCATTAAGCTTCCGTTCAAATTGCCCTTAATTATTTTTTAATTAAATAAATATAAAAGATGGTTAACTTTTATTAATATTAAGTATTTTTTTGTCTTTACTCAGGCAAAAAATGCTAGACAAATAAATCATAAGCCTTCAGTCTTGTCGCACCAGATATTTCTGGGCGAAGATTAGATGAACATAAAAAACTTCAAAATTAATATACTAAAAAGTAAATTAAAGATATAAATACTAATATGAAATTTATTTATTTAAAATCCGTAGCTAATGCGATATTGGCGTGTAAGGCCATATTCATTATTGCTTCCATTACTTGAACTCAAAGCTTTCAAAATACTAATATCATAAAATAATAATAACGATTACTTCTAGATTCGTCACAAAAATATAAATAATAAATTGATTGATTGATTATAAAAAAATAAAAACTATTATATTATTACATAAACTTTATTAATTTAATAATTAATTAATAATGCCACCAAAACATACAGCAATCTCATTGGAAAAAAATACAATACAAACATAAATTAAGATGATATTAAAAATTATCAAAAAAGCAGTGTCTTTGTATTATATTGTTATTTAACTTGTATTCAATTTAAAATTTAGAATTATATATTTATAATTATAAATCAAAACAACACAAAAAAAAACGAAGAACAACTTGTTTGGATGAATATCCACATACATTATTCTAATTTTATTCCTACCATGTGGAAAAATTCAAAAAAATTAGAACTAAAAACTTAAAATTTATTCAAAACATAAAATTTTTACTTATCTTTACTTTTGGGCTGTAAGAAAGCTATGGTTTTCGCATCTTTCCTTAACCTTTTTGAATAATTATAAAAATTTAGAAATGTGTTATTTGGTCCAAAATATCATTTGCTCAAAACTTAAGAAAAATAATAAAATCGTGACTCTGACGTTTTTTTTCAATCAGAAAAATTTAAAGAATTTATATTAAAAATGAAAAAATATATTATTCTAGAGATGAACAAAATTAATTTTTTAACTCTTTTCATAATTTAAAGTTAACAATTAATTAATTAAAAAAATAGAAAAAATAAAAAAATCTCAATTCAAAACCGTATAAAATTCTAACATCTTGTCAAATTCTTAATATCATTTTTAAAGTTCTAATATCGAGTTAAGAAAACTTTAAGTTTTTAATTGAAAACGAAATATTAAACTAACTTTTTAATGCTTTATTCTCAAGAGATTCTAAATTTCAACCTATCATAATTAAAAAATTAAAATTTTATTTCGATTTTTTTTAAGGTTAGGAACTTATCTTATTCCTATCTTATAAAAACTTATAAGATCCATTTTTAGATCATCTCCTTGGTCGTAAATTTTTCTATATTACATTCATAAAACTTTTTTAGATAGATAATTTTCTTTCAAATATCTTTTTTTTTATTAATAAACAGCACTGAGGGCAATTTTTTTTTAATTGCAAATTTTGAATTATTTTTAATGGAAATTTTATTTTTATATCTATTTTTGAATTCATATTAATGACATGGTCTTACCCTTCTAAGAACAACTAGAACTAGAACTTCATGGAAATTTGGTTAGCCTGCAGAAGCATAGTTGCTTATAACAGAGTTTTTTAATGCTCGCTACTTACGTCTGTTGACGCCATTTTCTTAAATCTCCTTGACTTGCATGTTCTCACACGCACCAGGATCATCGCTATTCAAATGGTTTCATTTTTTAGATGAACGGTAACAACCATCTCAAAACCATATTTTTTTTTCAATTATTTGACTACGATTTGAATTTAAATATTAAAACATTATTTTATGAAGAAAATTAAACTAGATTTAATCAATTCCAAATACATTTAGTTAAGGCTTTTTAAAATTTTCAATTCCTTTTACCTTTTTTGCCTATATTTGCAAAAATAAAAGATCGCTTTTAAAAAGCTTTTTACTTTAAGAATTTTAATCTTTTTATTAATCTAAAGCTAAGGATATATTCGGATTGGAAGATATGAATTAAAAATAATCTCCTAGAATTTAATCTCAATTTTTTTCGCATGAATCTCAAGCAGAAAATTAAAATATTAAACCAGCCTTTTAATTTGAGCAGTAATTTTAGTAAAAAATAAATTTAAATACGCAATATCTTTCTTAAGAATTAGAAAATTTAGCACGAATTTATGAGGTGAATTTTGGAAATGGTTATAATTTTGCTAACCGGTGTCTAAAGCTCTAAACAAGAAAAAATTTTGATTTTTTTCAATACATTAAATTTCTACAGGTTTTATTAAAAGCGTTTTTACGGGTTTATTTTGGACGTCAGTAAACGTCACCACAAATTCAGTAAAAATATTACTATTTCATTAAAAAAAAATCACAAATTCAGTAAAAATATTACTATTTCATTAAAAAAAAACTAATTTGGTTTTTTATTCACAAAATCAATAAAACATATCTAATAGAGCGAAACTGTAACAAACTAATATATTAATTCACTAATTTGATAAATATATAACTAAAACAGTACTCAATGAACTAATTAATTTTTAAAAATTAATTTAAATAAAACAAAAAATATAAACGCTTAACTTAACTTATTTTATTTTTTTTTATTTATTTTTTTTCCGAAGGAGCACTAGCTCGATACATATAAACAAATAAATAAATAAATTCACAAATATAACTTTAAATAAAACTTGAATAAAATGTCTTCAGAAGCAAATGAAATCAAAAGCTCAAGCATTCAAATAAGTTGTGAGAAGTATAACACAAAAATGTTAAAAAAAAGAGGTTTTTTATTGTCCAAATGGCTGTACAAAAAAAAAATTGGTAATTTTTTTATTTTTTTTATGTATTTTTTTTAAATTTTATTAATTAGTAAATTTTTTACTTAATTAGTGAATAGAATTATTATAAAGTTATGATTTAATTGAATAAGTGCTTTTTCATCTTTTTTTGTGATATTTTTTTATTTATTGTGTTCTTTTTCTGAAATAAATATTATAAACTGAATTAGTTAATCGGTTATTGATTGTGTTATTTTTTTACTAAATTAGTGACGATTTTTACTGGATTTGTGGACAGATATTATTTATGCTCGTTTAATATTATTTTTTTTAATTGAAGCTTTTAGATTAATTTAATATATGATTAGTTATTGGGTAATGTTAAACATCAAATTTTGGTATGTTTAAAAATAACCATTTATTTCACTTTAGATTCTACTGATCTTAAATCAATGAACTTATGTGAGGATTTTGATATTTATTTTATAGGCGGTATTAATTTATAAAATTCTAAGTTATCACCGCATATAAAAAAATCTAAAAAATAATATTAAATCAAAATAAATGATGCTTCGTTAAAAATTGAAAACTTTAACTAATTTCAGAGTGCTGCTATAAAACAATGAATGGTAATAGTTAGATGGTATTTAAAGAGTAATATCGATTTTATGGTAAATTCCAGATTTTTTTTTGAAAGATTCGGTCAATTCCAATATTTTAGAAATTTTATTTTTTTTTAAATTTTTGAGAAAAATAAAAGCTGAGATCTCTTAACTGTTTTTACGTAAATTTTAGTTATTTTTGACTTTTAAACTAAAAAACGTTTTTGCTCGGACTTAGAGACATATTACTAATAATCGTGCACTAATTTTTGCTATCAAAATATTATTTTTTTATGACATGTCTCAAAAAAAAAGATGAAAAAAAACTTTTTTTAAAAATCTATTCCGGTTTTATGACATGTCTTCAACTTTAAAATATACCAAAATTTCTCAATTTGGGTCAAAATAAACTCTTTTTTTATCTACTACGAACAAAATAATTTTTACGAACGTGCATTTTTCCTATCTCAATTCGACTTTTTTTTACTAACTTTAATTTTATTTTCTGAAAAAACTCAATTTCATTCTTAATCAAAATTTTTTATTATTTATTAAAAATTCATACTTTGTGTCAAATTACATGAAGGCTCAAAAGAAGAAGTAATCCGTTCTGAGCACCCTGGGATCATCTCCATAAATTATATTTTTATAAAGAAAAATGTAAATATAACATGAATATTTATTTTCTACTCTAATTGTATATATATATTTAATGTAAATTTTAATCAAATTGCAATCATGGGTATTATGAAATTCAAATGAACAAAATTCTTCCTTTTTCATGAATTAAAATTAAAGTCAATAAAATATACTCAAAAAATACTGCAAAGTTTCAACATACAACAAAGTATGTCGAACTTTGTTGCACCTTTTTTTTCAAAAAATAATTTATTCATACTTTAATTAGACAAAAAATAAAATATCAAAAATATTTAAATTGATTATTGGTTTAATTTACAAAAAAAAAAGAAAAAAATTATTTTATTTTAGGTGCAACAAAGTATGTTATACTTTATTGCAATATTTTTCTTATTATATTTTATTAGCTTTAAGCTTCCCTTAATTATTTTTTAAATAAATAAATAAGCTTAATATTTACAATCCAGCTGTTTTCAATTCTGACCATTAAATTGATTGCTTGTTTTGAAATTTACCTCTCAATGACTTGTTTTGCTCTTCTAATGCTCTGAAAATGGGTTTTTTTTTAAATAAATATAGTCAAATATAATAAAAACATGCTAATTTTTAGTGTATTCGCAGCAAATTAAATAAAATGAAACAAATTTAATTTAAAATAATAACAAAAAATTACGAAAAAATTTATTTTTTGAATAAATACCAATTAATTTGTTGTTCGAGTCTATAGAAGTAGATCCTAGAAAAAATAACTAGAGGAAAAGTCATGATCTTTCTGTAGGTTTTTAGTTTTTGAACATTGGATTTAGCTCAAGAATATTTTGCCAGCCTGTTTATGGAAATAATGATAATAAATAAGGCAATAATTACAGGCAAATAAGTTTTTGATACTGCTATTTTTATAAAAACTCTTCCAAATTAAAAGCGGGCGCAGTTCGCTTTTGGGAAAAGGGGCTTAGGTCTAAGGGATCCGAGGCGAAGTTCTGGTTGAGGGTTTCGGGTAAGCAGAAGATCTTGGTCTTTTTATTAAATTAGTTTTAACTTTAATAAATTAGAATTTTTTTATTGAAAAAGCGGATTTGTTATTAAAATTAGCGATAAGGAAAATTATGGGCCATACTAATATGCCATTTTTATGTCATTTTTTTATTTAATTTCTCTTATTTTATTAAAAAAAATCAGTCGTACATAAGATTGTCTTTTTATTATTAATTCATGCTTCGTTAATAAAAAAAACAAAACTTAAAATTGATAAAAATATCTAGCAAAAATTGTTGTATAATTTAAAATCAATCGCTTTGAATTCTTTGAGGAAAAAAATGTAACGCAAAATATTTATTTATTTATTTGAATTTTAAAGCCACATAGATATTATTGTTTAATATATATTAAAGGACTTCTAAAAAAAGAAAGTTGAAAAAATTAATTAAAATTTTATTTAACACAATATAATGTGTCTAAAATTTGATAGAAAATTATGTTCCAAGTTAGATTTTGAGGTTGTTGTAATTAACTGATAAATAGGAGTATCGATTGAATTTTTTTAAATTTAATACTAACGAAAACATTTTAGTCTTTAAATAATTATAAAACACTTAAAAAAAAACATGAAAAACAAAATTAAATTATTTAATATTTAAAAATTATTAAAATAAGCCAATAAAATTACATTTACGAAGAGCCTTAAAACGATTTGCACTGAAAAATTGCTCTTATTTTTTTTCGAAAAATTAAAATAAAATTAAACTAATTTCCCGGAAATATTTTCGGTTAATAATGTAACTCAAAGCAATGTAACTTTTAAAGATATCTGAGAATTTTCTACAACTACTGGCTTAAAGATTCAGTTGATAAATTTGATGATTCATTGACATTAAAAATTTAGAAATTTTCCATTCAGATAACAATAGTTAGCTTATATTGAAAAATCAATTTCAAATAAAATAACTAATATAAATCTTTGTTTGAAGCCTTATGAATATAAACAAAGAAAAAATGAAAATTTTAAATTAGTCGAATCATGGTTTTTGATTTAGGACACTAATGCTATTTATTTATTTTCTTTTAAATTTATTTTCTATTTAATTAAAAAAAATAATCTAGGATGAGATCTCAAGGCACTTCCGAATAGTTCAAAATCTTAGTTTGAACCGGCACCAAAAATAAAATAAAAAAAAAATTTCTCGCATTAAATTGAAAAAAACAGGAAAAAAGAAGAAAATAAAAATTAAAAAAAAAAGTTTAATCAGAGCTAATCTTTAAGTTGATTATGTTATGATTAATAATGCTTTAGTGCATGCAACAAACACCATCTAGGCTTTGTTGAAGCATTCTTAATTTGCACCTTTAAAATTTTGTTTTAAGCCTTGGCTCCGCATTAAAATCAAGTTTTTTAAGTTAACTGTGACTTTAAAGCTTGAGATTTTTGTGAAAAATAAAAATTATTTTTTAAATTTTACATTTAATCTATCGCTTTAAATTACATACAAAGAAAAATTGGAAAAATATTAATTTTTGGGAAAAAATCTCAAGCTTTAAAGTCGCATTTATTTTAAAAAATTGGTTTTAATGCCGACCCAAATTTTAAAACACATTTTTAGCGCATGCAGTGTAAGTTTAGAATGGGCGACATGGTGTTTGTTGCATGCACCAAAGCTCTGTCCATGAGGCTGGAATATCAAGCAAGAGAATCAGGTATCAAAGGAGCTTATAAAATAGGCCTTAGAATGAATAAATAAAATCAAAAATAAAAAAATCTTGATTTTATTCAACAAAAACATTTTTAAATGTGTAAAATTTGACATAACAAAGGTAAAGTAGGCCTAGCAGAAGTTGTATCCAAATCCAAACATGATCATATATCTTTTTTGAACTTTTGCTTTTAGAATGATTAAATTTACCTACAAAATCAAAGTTCTATATCCAAGATTTAGCATGCGCGTAATAATTCCATAAGACCGGCTTTAAAATGTGCATCTTTTTTTCTTCTTAGTAGAATGAAATTATTTTGAAGTCAACAACTCGGTACTCTTGACTTATAAATTCAGCGATCAGCCAGCCATTAATGTAGCGACACATTTCAAAAACAGTATTGGATGTGAAAACAATTAGTTTGTTGCATAACAAAAGAGAAATATACGAGTTTCTTAAGGATCATTAATTAAAATATTATTATATATTTGAAGATTTGAAGTGCAGTGGAATTCTTAGATTAAATTAATTTTACACATTGTTAAAAGAATTTGCAAAAGCGATACTCTTGTCAGGCCGAAGAAGTTTCAAAATTCGCACTAAAAATTAAAAAAGGCACAAAAATTTCCCACACAAAATTAAGAACTAAATATTTTCTATAAAATTTAATTGAGAAAATCAATGTCCACTAATCTTATTACCTAAAAATCGACTAAATCAGCCTTTTTTTTTTAATTTTTTTTATTATTATAATTATTCAAGGTTTATCAACAGGCTAGTACCCTTATCTATTTCAAGACTTATTAACACTTCGTTTATTTAATTATTTAAAAATGAAAATACAATATATTCTTTTTTTTAAAAAAATTCAAATTTTACATTAAAAAAAAATTTAATTTAAAATTTTTGTAAAATAAATCAAATTTATTGAATAATTTGCACACTTTTTTGTTAATTATGTTTATATTATTAAATACAGACATCTTAAAGTGATTATAAGTTAAATTGATTTTTGAACTACAAAATTATTACCGTAAACTCGTGCATACTACTCTAAGAGTAAAAGCGGAATTTTGACTTTTCCTCCAATTGAAAATTGTCTTTTATTCTAATGGAAAACGATGAGCAATTATTATTTTTTTTTTATTTTTTTATTCTTATTCAACCTTTTTCCATCAGAATAAAAGACAATTTTCAATTAATATGAGAAGATGATTTCACCAAATTTTGATTGAAAACTTTCCTAACATGGGACTAGGAATAAGGGAAAAGAAGACCATGGAAAAATAAGGATAGTGTCTATCCAAAATATCTAGGGTATCCACACAAATTATCTTTTGATGATAAAGATTTGACATAATAATTAATTGTTTATTTTTACTTACAAACAAAAAAATGAATTCAAAAAATTAAACTCGGTACAGTAACAAATAAATAAAAATAACTGAATTTAAACTTTATTTTGGTTTTTTTTTATTTTAACAACTATTTCTTCTTTCTTATCTGTTCATTACTTATACATTTTGCACCAGTTTTTGCCAACAATTTGTCTATTTTAACTTTTTTAAATTTTATTTTATTTTTTTTATTCTGAAAAAGATTAGCTTGGAACGGATAAAAAAAATAAACAATATTTTATTCGAAAATAGTTTTACCTCGGCAAAAAAATAAATAATAATAATTTCGAGAATTCCTTAAAAGAATATAAAAATTTCTAAGAGTTAATATTAAAGGGAATATTTATTTCTGAAAATTTATCGTTCAAAATTTAAAACTTAATTAACAAAAAACATTAAAAATTATTTAACAGGCATTGTTGTCATTTTAGAATGTAAAATTTCTTTGCTAATTCTGTAAAACCTTGTAAACTACGCCATGGGGTTTTGAAGTTAAATGGTTGAGTTAATGAATTAATAAATATTTTTAAAATATATTCTATATTAATAAAATTTGACTCGGCATAATATAAAAATTATTTATTTTATTTAGTAGTGTTAGAACCCAAATTTTAAGTTATCTCCGATGTGAGCTTTCACAATTACAAGTTATTATTTTTCACAATTACTAAATGTTACTTTTTAGTCTCATTATTTCTGCCAAAAAATAAAAATAAAAGAGAGTACAAAATGAATAATAATTATTGAAATTAAAATAGGAGAAAAAAAACAAAATTAACATTTAAATTAAATATTTTATTCAATTTTTTTTTTAATTTTTTAGAAAACACTTAAACTTTGTCTTATTTATTACATTTTATTTTTTAAATTTTTATTAACATCGTCTTTAAGGCGTTCGTTGAAATAAATAAATAAATAAAAAAAAATAAATAAATAATGATAGAACAATTATTCTATTTTTCAGATCCATTTATACAAATAAAAGTTTAAAATTTAAATTCAACTTTGTTTTCTTTTATTTGGTGTCTCAAATCAACCAAGGATAAGTCAGCCAACTAACAAAATCGTTAATTTTAGATTGGGCTTTAAGTATTGAAAAATATTAAAATAAAAGAAATCCAAAATAGATTATAAAGTTATATAAAGATTATAAAGAATTCGACATGGATTTAAATGTTAAAATAAAATCATAAAATAAAATCTTTAACTTTTTTTGAGTCCCTTTTTTTTAGTTAAAGTTATTTTCGGCCAATTCGGTGAATATCCGTCAAATTATTAATTTGGTTTGTCCTATTTTTAATCTTTCATGTTAGATGCTAGCTCTAACTTAATTAGATCATTGAATTCCACATATCTTTATTGGGAGCGTATCAAAATAGCAATTATCAAAATAGCTTTTATTAAAACAGCTAATTTTTTTTTAGCTATTTTTTTCCCCTAATTGTTTAATTAAATTAGCAATTATCAAAATAGCTACAAACAAAAGTTTCAAAAAAGCTTTCAATTAAATAAAAATTTTATTGTGATTTATTTTATTAGTAAAAAGTAAATGGATTCGATTGAAGAATTAGCAAACAATTTTGAACGTGCGCTGAATATAAACAAAGGGTTTATTTCAATGTCTCAAAAAAAAGGCTCCTCAATTGCATTTTGACGGCCAATTTTATCGAATCACTGGTAAACCGAATAAAGTCGGTAAAATTAACTGGCATTTAACGATTTTTAATTTAGCTAATTTGATTAAAATAAAAATCTCAGGTAAATTTTTAGCTATTTCGATAATTGCTATTTTGATACGGAGCCATCTTTATTATTAAAAAAAATTTTAAGAATTTTTAGTTGTCCTTGGACGTGTCTAGCTTAATGTGTAATGTGTTTTTAGGTGTAATTAGGTTATTAAGGTTTCACCTAAAAACCAAAAAATCATCCTGTTTAACATAATTAGATTGAAAGGACAAAAATGATCATAATGACGCCGTTTTTTTATGAAAAATTTAAAATTTTGTTTCTCCTTTTTTTACAAAAATAATTTGATTTTATTTGATAGAAATATTTGTTCTGTATTATCAAAAATCGTCAATATATTATAAAAATGAATCAGAATAAACAAAAAGAAGCTAAAAAAAATTATTCAAGGGAAGATCTTGATAATGCAATAAAAGATGTTTTTGAAAAAAAAATTGAACACTACTCAAGCTTCAAATTTGTACAACATCCCGAGACAATAACAAAGGGTTAAAGTTTCAATTTTATAAATGTCTCGACTAATCTTTTAAACTAAAAAAAATCGGCATAAGTCCAGTATGTGATCTGATAATTTATGTGAACTCAAGATCACACGTTTTTACCTGTTAAAAAATTGGTGAACTAGAAAAAAAATTTATTATATTATCGAATTTTTTTTAATTAGTCAATCAATTGAAAAAAAATATTTTAATAAAGGAAATAATCTTTTCTAATACTCAATTAATTAATTTTTCAATTTTTCTTGTGGACCCTGCTTAAATGAATTGTCATACCCCAATCATTTTTCAGATATTGATTACTCCATTTTTCTCACATAACTCACATTTGATTGTCAGTTCATCATTGTCGGTCTTTTTGCCCAATAATCTTTTCCGAATCAGAGCAACATTTTGGGAGATCATAGGATGCTTTTTCTGTTTCCAATGATGTCTTTCTAACATTAATCAAATTCATATTCTCTAAACATTTATTTATTTCACCTAATCTATCTTGGAACTCAGCTTGTAATAATCTTTTTTTTACAATACACCTCCCAAAAGCATCTATCATCTTCCAAAATAGACATAAAAATAGTTTTAATTTTTTTCTAAATTATCCATTATCAAATAAAAAAAGCTAGATAGAATTAAATAAGAGACTATTTAATTAATTATATAATTTTGAGATCACAAATTTTTAAGATCGCATAACAAGTGAACTTTTTGCAAAATAAAGTTCACTTAATTGATTAGTTCACTAATGTGTATGTGTGATCTATAGATCACATATTGGACTTATGCCAAAAAATCAAACATTTATATTTTAAATAAATTAAATATATTAAATATTTTAAATTCGTTAATAATTCGTTTAAATTTTTTTCAAAATAGTTATGTTGTAGCGTATATTTAAAAGAATAATAATAAAGAATATTTTAAATATTTATATTATTAAAAAAAACAAAAAATCCTTTTGCAATTCTTATTGAGCTAATTGGGTGAATTCGGTGGTTAGTTCTCGGGCTAAATATTTACAAAATCACGAGTAACTGGGTTAACCTAATTTACCCAATAAAGCATCACCCAATTAACTGCAGAAGGTAAAAGGGTGACCAGAAAAAAAAAAATAGGTCAAATAATAAAGCAATACTGAGGTAATAAGTTGAAATTAAATGGTAAGCTTTTAATTTTTTTTATAAGCCATGGGGTTAAAGTGAAAAAGAAATTTAAAAAAGTCGGAGTTTTTACAGAGTCTTTGTCTTAGGCTTATTGTTCTTTATTCTCCAGAACCTTGGGGTAATTTGCAAGGACTTAGAGAAGGTTTTACCATTCCTCATAGTTTTTTATGATTTAAAATTTTCTAACCAAACATGAAATTTACAAAAAAATTTTTTAATGACAGAAAATATTATCGAAATTAAAAACAATAAAAAATACACAATATTTAAAAAAAATAGTCATATTTCTTTAAAAAAAACATAAAAAAAATGGAAAATTTTGCTAAAAAAACTACAATCAAGGAAAATTTCAAAAATATAAAATCATTAACTGGAATTTAAAATCGATAAATTAATAGATAAAATTTTTAAAAAATTTTTCATGAATAGAAGTTTAAAAGCTTGAGCAGACCTAAGTAAAAGTCTAAGAGCTTAGCTGGTGATTTTGTTGATAAGCTTTTTAAATTTTGCATACAATAGTGATAAGATGGTACTCAGCCGTAGTTAATGTTGGCAATCGATTATCAATAATCAACTAACTATAAATCGACAAATAAGTCGATTATTAAATCGACTAATTATTTTTAGTCGACTCTTATATTTGTTAATTTTTTTTAGTCGATTATTAAATAAAATAATTTATTTTTTGCTAATTCCTTACTTTTAATCTGGAGATAAATTATCAAAGAGATTATGTCATCTAGAAAAAATTACTCGATTTAATAATCTGCTAGACAAAATTATCGATTTATGAATTTTCTCAATCGATTGGAGTGGATAACCAACATTATCTGTTAGTGTTTTTCGGCCAGAAAATATGGATCCGTTTTTTATCCAAAAAAAAACAGATCCATTTTTTAGCAATGTCTGACTACAGTTTGCTTAATCTATAAATCTCTTATTGGTTCCATTATTGATTACTCATTCCCTTGCTTAAATACCTTTGGCGACAATAACACAAAACAACTTCTGAGTGAATATAAACACAATTTTGAATTACGATACATAAATTGTCCAACGCCTTTATCTATTTTTTATCTTTCTTTGGACCAAGTCTTTTCACTAATTAAAAACACATCATTTTTGAACCTTTATCTCAACTTTTTGAGCATGTTTAAAACAGTATCATATGTTTATATTGTCATACCCAAAGATAACTTCTGTACAAAATATAATATCTTGCAAACAAAGTAACTTTATAAAACAGTATACACAGTACGTAAATTTACGTAATTTTACGTAAAATCCACGTGACGAATCGGTACTGTTTGTAAAAGATGTCGCTTTTAAATGCTAAAATTTGATTGTGAAAATTTTATTTATTGTTTAAATTTTTAATATAAATAAATGGGCAAAATGTTATTTATTGTACATTTTTATATTTTTACATTTTTACATTTTTGAGAGAAGAAATAAAAATCTCAAAATCAAAAAATCTAAAAATATTTTCATTCAAGAAAAGTAATAATAAATTCGCAATTAATAAAAAGGGATTTTTTTAGATTTTTTGATTTTGAGATTTTTATTTCTTCTCTCAAAAATGTAAAAATGTAGAAATATAAAAATGTACAATAAATAACATTTTGCCAATAAATGTACGATCCATCTACCATATCAGATATAGAAATAATATTCTACCAACTGGCAAGTGAAATAAAAAAATCCTTTATTTATCCTTGCTTGTGTCCTCCATTTATTGGCGTAACCATATTATTAGCCTTTTAATTAAATCTCTTTTTTTTCTTCTGCCAAAAGATCTATGCGCGACCAGCTTTACAATAAATAATATTAATTTACTCTAATAAATTCAAAATGAAGCTGCTTTCTTTTGGGAGGATATGAGGAAAAATATTAAATGTGAATCCAAAAAAGAATAAGATCGACTAAAATTTTTAATATTGAATCTTTAAACAAGTGAGCTTAAACATGGAGTTAAATTTTTTTAATTCAAAAAAGAAAAGAAATGAGGCGAAACTCGAAAATGCTTCTGAAATAGAACTTGATTACTTTTTTTAACTTTTTTTAAAATCAAAATGGCATTTTTTTAATCTTTTAATAAACTTTTTCTACTTTTTTGACTTGATTTCTTATTAACTTTTACAAAAAAGTTTATGTTTTATTAATATCTATGACAACAAAATATAAATAATAAGTCTATGTTTCAATAGTGGTAATAGTCTAAAAATGAAATCATGACCATGCTTCATAATCCTATCCCCTCTGCATTATCATTGTCTAATAAAATCTCATTCAAATGGCCAAGAAAAATAAAAAGAAAAGAAAAAGGTCACAATTTTAATTTGAAATTTTCAAAAGGTTTAATTAATTTGATAAGGAAGCCAAAATTGAATTAGAAAATGAAAAAATAAGTCATATCAAGATTTCAATTTTTAATGAGTTTTAAAGTATAAAAAATTAGGTAATTGATCCAGAGAAAATTAGCTAATTTGAATTTGGATTTGAAAAAGATAATGCTGCCTAAATGGAAATTTCTTAAAAGACTTAAAGCAATTATGATTTTGACTTATTTGAAGTAGGATTAAAACTCTTAAGGATTACAGTAATTAGTGAAATAGGTTTTTAAAAAATCGATAAAATTGACAAAAAAAGATCTATGAACAAATGAATCCTTACCACTTTTTATAGGTATCTTTTCAATTCAATTAGATATTTTACCAAAAAATTTCAAACTATTAAATCAATCAATATTTTAAACTAGGAAACTGAAGTCCATTTCGATATTCAAAACGAGATCTATTTCTTTCTGACAGTAAATTTTTTTTAACTGCTAGTAAAAAAAATTAATTAATGATAGCTAAATTTTTTTTATGCTTCCTAAAAAATAAAATAATGAATTGCTTAATTAATTAATTAATTTTCAAATTTAAATGCCGTTTTTACATCCGAAAAATAATTTTTTTTAATATTTTTTAATATTTAGAATTTTTTTATTAACACTGCCCTTATAACCAAAATAAAAAAAATTAAATTTTTTTTTGTTGTCCAAATAAATGTGCTGCTCCTAACTAAATTTTTTGAATATAAACTAAGCGTTTTTAAATGAATTTCTTATTTTAAACACCGTCTATTACTCAAAATTACAAATTAAGTTCGTCGCACTTTTAAACTTTTTTTTTAGCATTGTGAAGTCTAAGTAGATGCATGCACCAAACATGTAGTTTCGTGTATTAAGGGGGACATTCTTAAACAAGATAATACGGTAAGTAGTAGTAGGAGTAGTAGGATAACTTAGTGGATCCTATCCGCAAGCAGTAGAGTATTAATTTACAGGTATAGCAGTAATTAGTACTACTTAGATTTATTAAGATCAAAACTTTTAATGTTGAATCTTTTAAATTAAAAATCAATGCAATGAAATTTAAAGAGCCTGTTAACATAGTCCAATTCTTTAAAATTTTAGGGAAAATAGAGTTAATTTTTTAGTATTACCGTATTCCCTCGTTCGATATTGCAGCCTCACAACCTGAAATACAACTTTGGCGCGGGCATCAAATATCATCTCGCCGTATGTTAAAAAATTCTTAACTTACACCGCTTGCGTCAAAGTTGTATTTCGAGTCTTGGCCCACGTTGAAAGTAAAGATTTTTTATTTTAATGCAGCATTAACAATAGAGTTTCTGTCATAAATAAAAAAAATGTTTTTGAATATCTTTATTATTCAATTTAAAAAAAAATACTAGAATTTGATTCTAGACGCGGCATTATTTTTTGAAAAAATTTTAAATTGATTTGAAAAAATAATAAAATTCAAAAAATATTGCCGCGTTTAGAATAGAAGAAACTCTATTTGACGCTAGCGGTGTAAGTTAAGAATTTTTTAACATACGGCGAGATGGTATTTATTGCCTGCGCCAAAGTTATATTTCAGGTTGTGAGGCTGCAATATCGAACGAGGGAATACGGTACTTTTACGATATATGCAAATACCGTAATGCCTTGCGCCCTAATGCGGCATTTATTTTTAGAATTCTGGATTTTAATGCATGCATTTAACCCAATTTTTTTTCCAGATACGCTGCGACTAAAAATGCTGCAGTTAATGTCAAAATTTTGGTATAAATGCCGCATTAAATATGTAAAAAATAATAAAAATATATTTTTCTATTTTTTCAATTGTTTCAAAATTTGAAACACAAAAAATGTATTTCGGACATAATGCATGCATGTAAAGTAAAAATTTTGAGTTTCAATGCTAGTTTATTAAATACATTTTTAACGCTTTTAAGTGTCCAATTTTTTTTTATAATTTTTATAACTATTATCTTAATTCTTACAATTATATTCATAACTGCAGCATTCAAAATAAAAAAAAAAATATCATGCTAAAAATATAATTCATATAATTTTTTTTTAAAACAAATAATTTTTATACGGAAATTTTTATGCCATTTTTATATTAAAATACAGTTTTTTATCAATTTAAATAAAATTTCGTTTTAAATTATGTTTCAAATTTAGAAAAAATAGAAAAATATATTTTTATTATTTTTTACATATTTAATGTGGCATTTATACCAAAATTTTGACATTAACTGCAGCATTTTTAGTCGCAGCGTATCTGGAAAAAAAAGTGGGTTAAATGCAGCATTAAAATCCAGAATTCTGGTTTAAAGTGCAATGCATTAGGGGGCAAGGCATTACGGCAGTTGTCTTTCTTATTTTGAAAGAGAAAACTCGTCTAATATCAAGAGCAATTTTAAACCCATTAGAGGCTACGATTTGATTCTAAACAAAAAATATTTATTTCTTTTATAATTAAAATTATTGGGAAGCCACTCCAATCGATTGATTGAATGAATCATCGATTAAATAATTTAAAATAAGAAGATTAATCAATCGAATATTGATAGGTTTTGTTGATTTTTCTATCTCTTAATTATTTCTTAAATTTCTCCTTTTTTTTCTTTTCGATTATTCAATTTTTTAATTTATTTGTCTAATTTATGCACTATTAGAAATTAAAATTCTTTTTTCAAAAGTTTAAATATAAAGATTTGAAATTTTAAAAAAATTAAAAATCTGCGATAAAATTTAATTGCGCATCTAAAAATTTTTGAGCAAGATTGAGCGCTTGAAATTTGATCAAAAATTTTACTTTGCTGTTATTTTCAAATATTTACATTAATTTAAATAATAAGAATGAAAATTGTATATCATTACATTAAATTGTGTAATTTAACGTAAAACGGTGAAAAAAAAAATAAATTGTGATGTTTTTTTTAAAAAATTGTTTAATAAATTTCAAATATTTTTATTATTTTTATACTTTTTCCTCTAAAATCCGTTTTTTATTTGGATGTAAGCGTTTTCGGCAAAAATTACTTAATAATATGTCCCTTTCTATCCTGGTGGATAATGGGGAGGCGCTGATCTCTAGGGTGTTTCGAATCGGTTTCTAGTCAAATTGGTTCAATTCTTCAAACCGATTTTTGAAACTAGTTTTTTTTGAAACCGGTCGGTTCAAACCGGCAGTTTAATAAAATATATTTATTGTTCAAAAAATTTTGGTTTATTATTTGGATATTTTCTTTAAGGTATAAGCTTTTTATTAAATCTAAAGATTTAACTTTGATTCTATAAAATAATTTAAAAAGTATTAACAATCCGGTTTGGAAAAAAAAACTAGTTTCAAAAATTTGCTTCGGTTTCGAACCGGTCCACGAATCCTACTCATTTCCTTTCCCTGTACCTTTTTGAGCAACGGCTCCGATCTGACACAGAGGTAACTGCATCGAGTTGGTCATCTAATGTTCACGAAATTCAAAACTTTAGTGCTATCTGAATTTCACACTTTTGACTCGGAATTCGTAATCTAAGCCCTCTAATAGGATACTTCTACGAATAGAATACTTATAGACAAATTTGTTAAAAATCCCATAATTTGAAGAGATTTAAGAAAAATAAAGCAATAAAGTAAAAAAGTAAAACCATAGATTTGTTCAGAATTTTGTCTAGATTTGAAAAAAAAAAAAGTTTGGTCATAATTGATCCCTCGGAGGAGATACGATTTAAACCAGAAAAAACATATTTTTTTCTTTTTTTAGCCAACAAAAACCGCCGCACCCTTTTTTTTTTCCTAAATTATATTAACATGTAGAGAATTTTATGCTCTTTCAGAATATATATACTTTTTTATTATATTTAAGTTTTATCTTTTAGATTTTGAGTCTTAAAGAACAGCAACTTTTTAAAGGATTTAATTGCTATTTTTGGAACCCTGGGTGTAAAAAATTTTTTTTAGCCCCCCCCCAAAAAAAAAATTTTTTTATGGGATTTTCCAGGGCGTAGATTACGAATTTCGAGTCAAAAATGTGAAATTCAGATAGCACTAAAGTTTTGAATTTCGTGAACTTTACACCACTATTATTACCCACCCAGTCAAACATTTTATAGAGATTTTTTGCAGTATCTTTAAAGATTCTTTATAAAATCTCTAAAATTTGGCCTATTTTGAAGAAAAAATGGGGATATTTCAGAGATAAAAAAAAAATCATTATTTAAACAAAACAAATCTTTGTTTTTTCTCTAATTATCTTTAAAATTTTTAATCTGTTCTACCAGTCAAAACTTTTAAAGAGATATTTTGTTAATTCTTTCAAGATTCTTTAAAAAATCTTTATAAATTGAGTTATTTTGAAGAAAAAATGGAGATATTTTAGAGAAAAAAAAATCATTAATTTGAATAAAAAAATCTTTATTTTTTCTCTATTTTCTCATTAAAATTTTTGATCTGTTCTATCAGTCAAAAAGATTTAGAGATTTTTTGTAGTTTCTTAACAGATTCTCTATAAAATCTTTAATGAATAAATTTTTGAAGAAAATGTTGAGATATTTTGGAGAAGAGATAATCTATAAAATTGTTTCATTCTATATTTTTTGATTTGGTTTAAGTTTTGTTTTTTATCAAAATATTCTCTGAGTAATTTTTTTTTTGATTGAATATTACCATTATATATTTTTTATTATTTTATATGTTTGTTTTATATGTGCCGATAAAAGAAAAAAAATTATATATCTCCTATTTTAAAAAATTAAAAAACCCTTACATACTAATTATTAATTCTTATGAGATTTTTAGATTTTATTTTATTTATTTTATTTTCTAAATAAATTCGAGGAGAACCTCAGGCTGCTCAGAATGGAACTTAGTCCTTCTTTTTAGCCCAGCGTTAGTAAATAAAATGAGTTAAATGAAAATTTTTATAATCAAATAAAATAAGTTTATGGTTTTTGGTGCTATTTTTTATGACGAAAGGGGCTTCAAAATAGTGTAAAAATATGATATCTTACATTTTCTGACGTAAATTTACGTAAAATAACGTAATATTACCCATTATACAGTTTAACTTTAGACACTGTGTGTGGAATAAAAAATTTTTAATATTTCTTATTTGATGTGTGAAAAAACCAGGTTAGTTACCAGAAAAAACTAAATTAGTTACTAGATGAACTTTAGACCTGAAGAGTCCTCCTTAATTTGGGATAATGCTCGGTGTCATCAAAAAGATGTAGTCCAACAAGCTGCTTTAAAAAAAATTTGAATATTGTAAATGTTCCACCAATGATGACAAATCTGGTCCAACCAGATGTTTAAAGGACCCAAAAATAAAGTCCAAGTCCGTACTTTTAAATTTAAAAAAACCAAGTCTGAACAGCATGAATTTGTTTGCCTCTATTATTAAAGAAAACGTTTTATTTAAAAAAATACATTTTGATCTTTTGGTCTTGATCTGAAACTTCAATTTGCCACAATTTTTTAATTTCAAATTCTAAAATATTCAAATGAAAATTTTTTAAATCAACCATTTATTTTTGAACAAAAAAATTCAAAACTTAATACAAATAACATTCAAATGCGGAATGAAAAAAAAGTTCTCTTTTCTTCTATTAACAACTAGCCATATGAATCGTGCAGATTAAAACTTTGGTTATTAACATTTTGACATTCATTGGTATTGCCAATTTTTAAACTATTAGCTTTGTGTTTGTTCAAATTTGAAAACGAAATTTGCTTCAAATATTTCTGCTTATTGTAAGAATGAATGGATTTGCACAATATGACATTGCGGAACGAGCGACTAAATTTGCTTGACATCAAGTTGTATATGATCGGGTTGGACATGCCGTGTAGAAAAAACAAAAATTTTGTAAACAAAAAAATCGTGTTCATCACTTTGAACCTAAATAAGTCGTTTTCAAAAGACACTTTTTCAAACTCGTAAAACACATTGAACAGCTGAAATATTTTGATGGGAATTTGGCAAAAGAAAAATGCCAGAGAAATCAAACAAATGGTCACTGTTTGTCTGTGCTTTGTGGTCAAAGAGTTTGAGCAAGCTTTTTTCCTTTGAGCGTCCAAGGACCTGGCCAAAAAAATCCTCGACTCTCCAGAATATCGGTTCTTGAACAAAAAGCTGCCATAAGCCGAATTGTTCACCGAACAATTTAAGCTGTTCTCTGTGCAGTTTCGCTTTATTCTGGACACATATTGCTGATTTGAATTGAATAATTGAAACTTGTTTATTTTCATTATCTTCCGGATTAGGGTCACATAGACCAAACTGAGTATCACCGATGGTATGAACACAAACAACGATATGAATGTAGATGAATAAGTTCTGGCAAAGAGTGATGTTCGATCATTGTAGCAGTATGGAACCATGGTGCCATTAAAATTCTCAACAGTGTAGCTTGTGAATACAAAAAAGGGCAGCGAGAATAGTATGGACATCAACCAGAGAAACAAGATTACCACAATTGAAATTTCTTTGGTCATCAATTTGTTCATCTAAAATTTTTTTAATTTTTTTTCATTCAAACAGTTAGATTGACAGCTTTTTTTCCGGAACAGAGCAAATTTTTCAAAATCACGTTCTTAAAATTGGCCAAAAAAAGTCAAAACCGATCAAACACTCATGCAGAAATTAGTATAAAATAAAAGTGCTTTCCAAAACAGGTAGCTGGAAAAATGGAAAAAAACTAGACTTTAAAAAGGCTGATTGGAAAAAATTTAAAAAAGCCCTAGAAGCTGTCTTTTTTTGTTTTGACTCTAAGGATCTGAATCTAAGTAATGAAAAAATAACCAAAAGTATCTTAGACGCAGCTAATTCCGCTATTCCTAAATTTCCGTCCAAAAAATTCAAAAATTCACTGCCTAAAAATATAGTCGCACTTATCGACAAACGTAAAAAACTAAAAAAATTAAAATTCAAAACTATTGAAAATCTAAAAGAGTGTAATAAATTAACAAATATGATAAGATTTAATATTTCTAAACACAAAAATGAAAAATGGGAAAATTTCCTCAAATCTCTGGGTCCAAACCCAAACTCATCTAGACCCTTTTGGCAAAAAATTAACTCCTTTAAAAAAGGTTCTTCCTCGAATTATATCCCTAAGTTAATTTTAGACTTAAAAGAATTTAATACAGATGAGGAAAAAGGTGAATTGTTTAAAAAAATATTAAGTAAAACTTTTTCTAAGGAAAGTGAAAATTCATTTGATCGGTCATTTTTTGAGATGGTCGAAAAAAATATATCCGAAAAAGAGTATCTTAATTCGGAATTATACAAAAATGAAAATACAAACTTCCCTAAAATTACCCTAAATGAATTAAAGAATATACTAAAAACTCTAAAAGATGACTCAGCTTCTGGCCCTGACAATATTAACAATCAAATGTTAAAAAACCTCCCTGAAACCTTTCTTGTTAGGCTAATTGAATTCTTTAATTTATGTCTCGAGAATAATGATATTCCTGACAGTTGGAAAATTTCTAACATAACGATGATCCCAAAAAAAACAATAAGCCATGATCCATCAAAGTACAGGCCAATAAGTGTTACCAGCTGTCTGGGTAAAATCCTAGAAAGGATAATTAAAACTAGACTCTATTCATTTTTGGAATCCAAAGGTTTCATTTGTAAAGAACAATCTGGTTTCCGACAACACCGTCGTACCTCAGACAACCTTGTGTTCTTAAGCCAAAAAGTCTCTGAGACCTTAATTAGGAAAAAAAAAGTATGCTCCCTTTTCTTTGACATTTCTCAAGCCTTTGACAAGGTTTGGCATAGCGGTATCATTTATAAACTAAGTAAAACTGGAGTCCCACTCTATATTCTTGAGTGGGTAAAGAATTTCTTAAATAATAGAAAGTTTTTTATTAAATTAAATAATTTTGAGTCTACTTGTGGAGAAATAGCAACTGGCGTCCCCCAGGGTGCCGTTATTAGCCCTCTTTTATTTTCAATTTTTATTAATGACGTACCTAAACAGGAAAAAAAAAACAATTCTTACTCTTTATTATTTGCAGATGATTTAGTCACCTTCTTCATATTTAAGAAATATGGTAACATTTCCAAAGTTATAAATAGCTACTTGAAAAAAGTCGAAACTTGGCTCTACAAATGGAGACTAAAAATGGCTCCCGATAAGTGCTGTTACTTAATTTTTTCTGGAAATTCTTCAAAAAATCAGGATCTAGTTCTTAATCTTCTTGGCAAGAAAATTCCATACTGTGATTGTCCAATTTTTTTAGGTATAAAATTTGATGAAAGCTTATGTTTTAACTCTCAAGTCGAGTTTATCCGGTCTAGGTGTCAAGATAGACTAAATATTATCAAAATTCTGTCCCATAAATCATGGAAGCTCAATAATAAAACTTTAGTAGGGGTTTATAATGCTCTCATAGGTTCAATTATAGATTATAGTTTTTTTACTATAAAACTAGTCTCAAAAACAAATATCCAGAGGTTACAAGTACTTCAAAATATCTCTATCAAGTCTATTTACCATCTCCCTTTTGACACCCCGTCGGAAATTTTTTATAACTTCCTTGAAGAAACTAAATTAGATCCAATAAAATTAAGACTAGAAAAACTGTTTATTAGATACTTAAAAAATTGTTTCGGTCACAAAAACGCTTTGATAACAAGCCTTTCGAAAGAGTACGTTGATGTCTTTGTTGAAAGCTCAAGACTACCTGACTTTAGAACTCCCTTGTCAATTGTCTCAAAGTATTTGCAGCAGTGGATAGTTCAAAGCTTGTAACTTTTCTAAAATGTATTTGTAATTTGTTCTTTCTGAAATTATTTAAACTCTAACACTATTTAAAAATTCTTCTAACAATGGTGAAAGGAGTTTAATTACTCAAAGCCATTTAAAAAAAATTTTATTAAATAAACTATCAAAAAAAAAAAAAAAAACAGGTAGCTGGTAGAGGGCTATTTTTTATAAAAATCTTCCCGCACATGACAACATTTTTATATATATTTAATTTTTATTTTTTTTACTCTTTCTCTTTCAATGGAGGTTAATTTAACAATAATAATAATATCTGACAAAATCTCAAACAAATAGAAAAAAACAATTTAGGTTTGGAAAAATCTCAAAAGTTTTTCAATTTTTTTATTTTTAAATATACACGGACACTTTAACGTTTTGTGAACTTAAGATCGCGCTTTTAGTGAGCTTGTTTATTGCTCACTAAATTAACACTTAATTACACAGCAAATAAACTTGTTAATAAAAAATGTCGTCATGTGTAAAAACAGTCGACTCGCGTTAATCAGAATGTTGGTATATCGAATTTTTTCGATTCGAACTGTAATTTTCCCTCCCACATCTTTCCAATACTAAATACATTAAAAAGGGGTTTATTAATTCGAACCAAAATGAAAGATTAGTTTTTAAAATCGGAACTAATTTTTCATGTTAGAAGAACTTGGAATAAAGTTTCTCCGTTGACTATTAGAAATTGTTGGCAAAAGTCCGGAATTGTTAAAGAAGATAAAGAAGACGATAAAGCTGAAGAAGTTATTTCAAGTTATAGCTATAACTGTACAGCGGAAGAGTTTTTGGATTTAGAGATAGATGAGCCGACTGATGAAATACCTAGTGATTCTGATATAATTGATTTGGTACAAAAAAATAATCCAGAGGGAGAAAATGATTGTGATGATGATAAAGAAAATGACCAATCTGCAAGTAAATCAAAAGAAGTTTATACAAATCAAGTTTTATCATCATTTAAAAAGATAAGAAGTTTTCTTGAAAATTGGTCAGGCTGTGAAGAGTCTGATATCGATCTGTTAGATAAGCTTGAAAGTCGATTGAACAAAGCCAAATCAGATAAATTTACTCGAAAAAGTCTATTAGACTATTTCAAAAAATAACCTTAAAATTTCGTTAAGTAAAATCCATTTTGTTTTTGTTTTTCAAAAAATTGTTTAATTATAAATTAGTATTTTATCTAATAAAAATATTTTATTTAAAAAACCCTTTTATTCGTATTATTTAATATTTTACAAAAAATTCGGATTATTTTGTTTATCGAATTATGCTAATCCAAACTGAAAAAAAATACCCCCAAAAAGTACAAATTAACGCGAGTCGACTGTACTTAAACTTTAAATCTTTAGATTTTTTTGAACTTGAATTAAAAGCTTTGGGAAATGACCCCAGCATTGCGGCAATTAAGAAAATCCTTGACATTAAAGACAGGTCGAAAATCCCAGAGTTGTTATTCTACGTGTTAAAATCTTCGTAATTTTAATTTTTTTAAAGCGAACTCTCAATTTTTTAATTTTCTTAATTTTCTTAAGAATTTGACACGTGGATTTTACGTAAATTTACGTAAATCCACGTTTCAAATAAGAACTGTAGATACAAGCAATTTTACACTCTGTTTATTTTTCTCAAGTGGTACATTTTCTTAACAGTGAACCATCCTTGTGGCCAGAAATCGGCTCTTGCTCGAATAAATAAAGAATAGACTTTATCATCGGACAAATGTTAATGTAAGCTTTTTTTCAAATAATAAAGATAAACAAAGTAAATTGGGAATTAGAGAAAATATGTTATTATTTTATTATTATTATTATTATTAATTTCAGCATCATAGGCAATTAAAAATTGCATGAGGGAAGGATGTCTAAAGGGGCTATATGTAGATCAGAGTTGTTTAAGAGTCCCAAATTTAACTACAAGTCCGAACTTTAAAAAAAAGAAATAAAAATTTAAAGGGAATAAATACTTTCATCATCAAATAACTCAGAATTTGACATCAAATTTTTATTCAAATTTATCATCAAAATAAAAATTTTCCATCAAAATTAAATTTTTATCACCAAAATATAAAATAACCTAACACATTATTTTTTTAGCATCAATTTTTTTTCTCTGAATCAAACTAACAAATTAAATAATTTCGGGGTAATTATATAAATTTTAGGTGTAAAAGGGTTAAATCTTTTGGACCTCAGACAATTGATCGCCGGAGGTAATGGGGTGAAATTCACACTTGTGATACTTAAAATCAAATGATACTAATTTTTGAATTCAAAATGCCTTTTTTTGCAATTTTTTTTTCATATTATTCAGAGTTAAGTCTCAAGTCAAGTCCAAGTCAGGACTTTTTTTAAAAAATTTTCATTCAAAATATCCAGGCTTTAAAATTCTTGATACTGAAGAAGAAATTTATGCTAAAATTGCAACAAAACTCTGATATATTCCAAATCTATTGCATAAGACAACCCAAGAGTATATAAATTTTTGACTTGGATTTTTTTTTAATGATTTTGACTATTTTTTGGGACTTTTTAACAACTAAGATATTATTTAATTGACAATTATTTGAAAAGTTATTTTTTGATATTAGTGTCCTAGTAAAACACTGACCCCCACTTATTTTACAAATCAAAAATATTTTATGAATTTTTCTGTTCTTTTTGAAAATTGAACTAGTATTTTTATTTCTTATGAAAATTGAATTTTTTTTTTCTTCTAAATTTGAATGCCTACTGACTCCAATTTTATACGAGATCCATTATTCTTAGTTTTTATTTTTGTCCAGCAAGAACAGTTCATCAATGAACGAACATGTTACCTAGAAGACAAAAATAAATCTTGAATCATTTGAATATTTAATAAATCGTCTCTAATTTTTAAATTAATAAAACAGAAATTTTCAAATTGTACAACCAAACTTTTTTAAATTATTATCAAAATTTCTGAATTACCTTAAAAACTATTCTTTCTGGACTGGAAGGCTCGTGAAATTATCTGCAAAAAAGGTGGTGGTAAATTGGTGGTCAGTTATCAAAAAAAATTGGGACCAGCAGGTGGACCAGGTTTGTTTAAAAGTAAATTTTTGAAACAATTCGGAAATTAAGAAAGTATCATACATAAAAAATTGAGAAAATTCTTAACCGAGTGGTTTCGAATTTTTGAATTCGATTCTCGAAATAACTGAGGTATTTTATTTAAATCTAAATATCTTGAAAACATTACTTACAGGAAAAAAAAAAAAAATTACAAAATTAAAGTTTTGTTTTTGTGACTTGTTAAAATATTTAAATTTACAGTTTAATTCATTGTTACTTAAATAATCCTTTTAATAAAACATAATTTTTATCAGTGTTTAAAAATATCTTAATTGGAAATAATAGTCAAAATTGCCATGGGATCATTTTTGGGTTCAAGAGAGTGAAATTTCGGCTTACCGCATAATTCTATTAAAAATGGGGCAATTAGGTAAATCTTAGTTAATCAAAATCTGCAATTTTCTCATCATAATTTGCTTAAATTAAAATTTTTTACCAAAAAGGTCGCCCAGCTAGACTAAATTAAAAACTAAATTTTTAAATTTTTTGCGTCAAACACTTTCCTTCGTTGCTTGGCCCTCTTTTGATTCTATATTCAAATTTTTAGTTATAAAAATTGACTAAATAATAGTGCTTTTTCTCCGGATCTTGATCTTTTAGAAAAATTGCCCGGCTCTCTGAAAATTCAGCGTCTCTTCTAAATAAATTTTTTACGTGTAATGGACGAGATATGGCCAAAAATCTTTCGATACTGATTGAAATAAGGGTCAAAGATGAGACCGATAGCAGGACAGCTTCGACAAACACTTCAAAGTGACAGTAAAATTTGCCAAATATCCAAACTCCTTCCATGACTACATCGAATATTCCAACTGGTAGGCATACTATTACGATAAGTATATCGACTATGCTAAGGTTCACAAAAAAATAGTTGGTAAACGAATGCAGATTTCGGTCAAAAATGTACACGATTATAACTATTATGTTTCCAGCAAAGCCTGCAAACGCCACAATCACTATTGATATTAGAAAAAGAATTGAGTAATCCATTTGAGCTCTAGCTTTTCAATAATTCATTTTATTATCTCGCAAATTGATATTTTTGAATCTAAATTGGTCAATGTATTAATAAAATGTGATCCAGGGCAAAGAATATGTTTTAGGCTTTTTTTATTTTCTCTTAAATATTAATCTGGAAAAACACTGCCATGCTAATGAAAGTGATCCAAATTTATTATAAATTTTTTTAAAATTTGCCGAATTTATGTGAAAAAAATATGAATGTTATCGTAATAAAAAGTTTGATAACAAATACTGATAATTATAAATTTTTTGATCAATATGACTGTCTATATAAATTTGGGTGGTGCATTTAAAAAAATTATTTTGATTACTTTTAATGCTGAATTTCTAAATATTTTAAATAATGAATTTAATAAAAGCATTAATAAAAAATTATATGAAAAAAATATGAAGGTTATCGTAATAAAAAGTCTGATAACAAATACTGATAATTATTAAACTATAATCAACATGATTTCTAGATTCGAAAGAACTAAATTGTTTTTCACTTTTAACTGGTTTATTTAAAAAAAATTATTTGATTGCTTTTAATGCTGAATTTCTAAATATTTTAAACAATCAATTTAATAAAAGAATTAATAAAAATTTTTGTGAAAAAAATATGAATGTTATCGTAATAAAAAGTCTGATAACAAATACTGATAATTATTTAACTATAATCAACATGATTTCTAGATTCGAAAGAACTAAATTGTTTTTCACTTTTAACTGGTTTATCTTAAAAAAATTATTTGATTGCTCTTAATGCTGAATTTCTTAATATTTTACACCTTATTTTTGTTGAAATATTTAAATGAATTTAAATTGGATTTTGTCATATGCAGTTCAATATGTTTCAAAATCTAGGAAAGCATAAATTTCAAAAAGTATTATTAGAAAAAAATCAAACTAAATATAAATTTTGTCCCGTTTATTTTTTTGTTGTCGAATAAAAATGATTTTTTTAAAAGAATCAATAGAAAACAAATTATGAAATATTTTGATTAATTTTAATATAGAAACTCTAATTTTAAAAAATGTCAAATTGATGTTAAGCTAATGGAACATTCTTCAGATTCTAGTACTTGAAATTCTAGAAGATCACTTTTTTTCAGACCAGCTAATTAATTTTCCTTAATCAATTTTAAAGTGACAGTTAATCGTTTATAATCTCTGAACAAAAATTACAATTGCCAGAATTTTGAGGGAGCAAATAATTCACAAAGCCATTTAACTCGAAATTCAAATATGCTTATAAATGTTCTCAAGATTTCGGTATTTAATTAGAAAATGATAATTGAAAAGGTAGAAAGATTTTAAATTTTATATCAGCATTCTTGGTTTACATATCAAAACATTTACATACAAACTATATTCAATTGCTTTTTGAACACCCAAGGGACCAATGGGCTTTTTTCGAAACCCTTTTGATACTTCTTTTACTCTTTTCTTATTAATTTGATAATTTTTTTCCATCAAATTTAAAATTTGAAAAATATAAAAATTGATTTATTTTTGTTTGAAAATTTTTTATTTTTCACAAAAAATAAATAAACGAAAGCTCAAGAGGGTTTTTTTAGACCCATCAGAAATAATTTTTTTTCTAATAAAATAAATTGAAAAGCAAGCTGATTAATTATTAAATTTAAAAATCTACTTGAATTAAATTTTTCCTTTTAAAAAATTATACTTTTTTCAATAAGACACTTGAACTTTTTAGAAATTAGGAAGATACGCACTCAGTAGTCTTTGATGTTATAATAATCATTTTGAGGAAAATGATGATTTTGATAAATATTTTGAAAATGCCAGAAGTAATTCAGACTAAGACTTTGATAAAGAAAATGAAAAATTTTTTTTTATAGCATATACTAAATTTGGAAAAATGGAACGATATAGGTAAGATTAAGGATTTATTTAAAGAAAACGGTTTGCTTTCTTTCAATGCAATGTCGTCAAAAAATTGAGTGAGAATGATTTGAAAATTAAAGACAAGAATTAAAAAATGGTAAATAAAAGCGTACATCCTAAGACTCAAATTACTGCAGCTGCTTCTAAAAAACACTTAGCAAGCACTATGCCTCATTTATCCCAATCAGGGTTCCTTTAAAGCCCCTAATTAAAGTCAAAGTTCGGACTTCAAATTTCTATTAATTTAAGCTACTAAAAAATAAAGCTATTTAAAAAAAAAAAAATAATAATATAATGAAATTTTACCATTCCATGCAGTGATGATCACGGCTACATAAAATTCAGGCAGTTATTTTTTAATTTAAAAATTTTTTTTCACATAAAAAAGTCTGAACTTGGACTTGATTTGTGACTTTTAAACACTTCTGATCTTAACTATCTGAAAAAAAATTTTTCAAATTATAATGGAAATTACTCAAGTCCTACTCAAGAATCAAAACATGTTTTTTGGCATCTGCCTAAAATCTGAAGATGCAATAATTACAAATGCAAAATTTTATATTTGGTCATTGATTAAGGAGAAAGTTTTTTAAATTTTCGAATTTATTAATTGATAGAATTTTTTTTGGGGTTTTATTTTAAAATTTATATTTTAGAACTATTTTAAGTTATTAATATTATTTTAAATATGGACAATTCGTCGCCTCTAATTACTAAATTAAGATCAAACAAGAAATATAAAAAATTTAAAAAAATAACATTTTAATGAATGAATTTATTTCTATATTTATTATATTCTATATCAGTTAATATTCTGCCTTTTTTTTCTATCATTTGACCCTCCTATAGAAAAATTTTTATCCTTGGAACGTTTAATTTTTATTATTTTTTAAATTAAATTAACCTCCTTTTAATTAAAAATTTCCAAAAAAAGAAAATAAAGATAAAAATTGAATTATTAAGTAGGAAAAAAAATACAAAATTCAAAAAAATATCTTTAGATAATTGAATAGAACACATTTTGTCCGATTAGTAGAAACCAGCTTTAAAACATAATATTTTCTCACTCGCATCTAAAAAATTTAAAATTTTAAAATTAAAAATTCATTAAGAAAAATTGATTTTATTATAATATTAAATCGTAGGTGAAAAAGTAAAAAAATAAATGCGTCAAGACACAAAATTTGAAAAGGTTTATGAAAAAAGTTTTGAAAGTATTGTTAGCGGCTGGCGCTTTTAATTGTTGATTAAAATAATAAAAGTCCTAGAATAGCTTAGAACTTAAGTTGCCAGTCTAATTTATAATATAAAACTGATTCTATGGTTAGATCCTTAAAGTCATAGAAAATGGCTCCAAATTTGTTATGTTATTTTCTATTTAAATATATTTGATTTTGTTGTTTTTCTGAGCTTGTCTTTCTTTGTAAATTAAAGAATAAAATATTTATAAGAATTCAAATTAGTCTTTAAATCATGGCACCTGGAAAACAAAAACGGTTTAGTGACCAACCTCGAACTAGCCGCCATCAGTATTATTTAAAAAATTGGCTATAATTATAATTTCATTTTTTTTACCTTATTTTTATTTATTTTATTAATTTTCGGAATTTAAATTCCCACAATCAAATTTGCAAAATAGATGCGTGTAAAAACTGCAGAATCATAAATTTAAAAAATCAAAATTTACAGAATTTGTCTAAATTATAGTTTAAAAAAAAATAAGTATTGTCCAAGTTTTTAGATTAGAATACTTTTTATTATTCTAAATATTATTTTTATAACTTGCATTTTATTAGGCTTGTGCTAAAACACGGACCACCTGTTTTTTACTACCGCGGTCGGATGGTATTGGCAATTATTCAAAAAGACCGAGAGTCCTAAAATAAATTTATATTTCTTATGTTAGAATGTAGAGATTTTAATTATCAATAAATCGAGATTATGATTAATAAAGAAAGACAACAGTGATTTTAGGCTAAATTTTTGCAAAGAAAAAATAGTGCTCAAAATATAAAATTATAGACAATATTTTTAAGTCTTTAGATGGATCTATTTTGGTATAAACTTTCCTCATAATATGATAGTAGTAGTAGTAGTAGTTGGATGACTGCGAGTTGCCTGATGAATTAAGTTTTTTTTTATTTCTTTTTTTAATTAAAAATAAAATGGTTAAGAATAAAAAAAAGACAATTTTTTTTTATCATACTGATCTTCGATCGGTTATCTTAGAATCTTTATTTTAAGACTTTAAAGCCATAAGTTATCGAAATTATGGTTCAATCGAAGCCTTTATGATATTTTAAGATTTATTAAACGCCTTAAAAGCGAAGTAAAAAGTAAAATTAAAAGTAAAAAAAAAGAAAAAATATGAGTTTGATGATGTAATGTGATAAATTAAAAAATATTTTGAAGAAAACCATGTTAAATTTTGTATTACAATATTTAAAATATTGATAAATTTTTAATTTTTCAAAAAAAATCTTTAAATTTTTTTGTCTATTAATAATTAAACAAATTATGTTTAAAAAATTAAAGTTTTTTATAACAAAATTTTTAAATACTACCTTTGATTTTAAATTTTTAACTGAAATTGTTATTTGAAATTTAGATTTACATCTAAATGGATATGAAATTTTTCTTTGACTTATTTTTATTTAATACTCCACCGTACTTTACAATAATAAGTGGTATTTTTTTAAAATGTTTGATTTAAAAAAAAAATTATTAGATTTAATAATCGACTGAAAAAATTAATCGATTTAAAAGCATCAAAAAAAATAAATCGATTGCCAACACTAGTCTTAAATTTTAATTTTAAATATTAAATTAAATATCTTTATATTTTTTCTAAATCATATCAATGATCGGAAGAAATCTTGCCAATGGACTTGTTTAACATGATAGCTTAGTTTTATTCAGGAGTAGATCAAAATAACTAAAATTAAAATTAATTAGTGTCAAAAAAGCATTTTTTTAATTTTTATTTCATAAAATGCCTTAGAAGCTATTAGAAAAAAAAATTAGACAAAAGACAAAAATTAAATAGTTAATGTTAATGGAAGAATAAAAATCAAAATAGCTAAATTTATTTAATTCATAAAAAAAAAAAATTATAGTCGACTCATTCCAAAAATAGTACAAATTAAAACATACTTGTACGCATTTTGTTCTTCGACTCTTCCTCAATTCTTCTTCAACTATTTCTTTCCTCGACCTTTCCTTTCTTTAAATTTTCTTTTCTTCGATTTTTCCTTTCTTCAAAGGTAAGGAAAAGTTGAGGAAAAGTCGAGGAAAAGAAATATACAAGTTAGTTTTAAATTGTACTGTAATTGGTTTATTAAATTATTATTTCATGATTACTGATAAACTATTATTAATTTCTTAAATATTTTCTCTATTCTAATAAGACAATATCTTCTCACTTACTTTTTCAATTTGTCTTCTTTAATTTTCTTTTATAATGCCTTAACTTATTTACTTTTATTTTATTTTTCTTGTCGCTAATTAGCTATTCCAATTTTTTCATTTTTTCTTTACTTGGTTTGTCTATGATAATGTTGAGATAATATTTAAACTAATGAAGAACATTTCTATTATAAAGTAAAACTTATCTTTAATAAAGTATTCCATTTTTTTTTAAAGAAAAAAAACTCTCAAATAAAGTGAAACTATTTTTTCATAAAGAAAATTCTGCTCTCATAAAGAAAAGTATTTTATTCTAAAGTAAAATAATTGTAATATATAGCCAAAAAAATCTAAAATAAAGTAATTTCATACAATTCTAAAGTTTCACTAAAAATGGACGAAAACAAATGGACTATATTAGAAGAAGAAATGAGTATACAAGAGTTAAAAAACTTTGTGACATATAGCTTACCAAAGTCACTTGCTTATCAAACAAATCGTGATACCTATTGCGGTTACTGTTTTAACAATGAACTGCAAAGGCATAAAGCAAAGTAGCAGTTGCGTAAATGTGACGCCGATGTTAATTGTACAGTAAAATACCGTTCTATTATATGCGAGACTAAAAATGTATGTTCGATTGCACAAAAATACGAACATTGCTATGATATATATGATAGCTATAGTAACATAAATTTATTGACTATTTAAATTAGATAAATTTTACTTTAGAAAAGAATTATTTACTTTAATGAAAAACAGTTTTCTTTATTTAAGATTAATTTTACTTTAACTTAATTATATTTGTCTCTATTTAAAAAATAAACTATTTAATTTCGTAATTTTTTACTTTAAATAAGAAATGTTTTTCTTTAGTTTAAATAGTAAGCCGATAATGTTCAGCTTGGTTATAGTTGTGGTTGGCCTTTTTTCGAAATCGAGATAAAAGCTTTCTTAATGTTTAATTTTCTAAAAGTTGCACTTAATTCATCAATTGAGTTCATTTGAGTTAAATAATTTTAGGGAAAATTTTTTTTAGCTTAATTGATGCTTTGTTTTTTACAAAAATTAAATATAGAAAATTAATTTAAGCTATTTTGAACATAGTTAATTTAATTCAACAATTTACTCTTCAAAAATATCTAAAAATATATTCAGCTATTTTTACACAGAGCCGTGTTATTCAGATGTTTCGAACAAATAATAAATTTTTTTGTTTTTAATGGTTCGCTTTTCTTCTGATGAAACCTTGATGCTGGAATAAATTCATTTCTAGAAATTAATTTATAGATTAAATGTTGATAAAACTCAAAATTTTATTCAAATAGATTACTAAACTCATTCCGTTTCATTGGCCCGTCTTTATCAGTTTAATTTAATTTTATGAAATTTTTTGCGTAGGAAATAACTTTTAAATAAATAATTTTGTTTATTGTTTGTTTGGATTAATGATCTAGGCATTTTTAAACTTATTCAGACTGAATTTAATCTTTAAAATTAAAACATTAATATTTAATCAGACGATTTCTCTCTTCGAACAAATTATGGCTTTTTTCTTTAATTGAAAAATCGAAGTCTTTAATATGAATATAAGCTTCAATTGAATACTTTTCCCGCATAATTGTACTATAATAAAACGATTGATCAATTACTTGAGTCTATTAAATAGTTTTCCATTTAAAGTATTAGTATGAAAGCATGGTTTTGGGAAAGTGAATTAATAAATAATTTCAGTTTTGCTTTAAATCAGAGCTATAATTATTATAAATTATTAATTCAACTAAATTATTTTGAATTTTTCTTCTCAGCGATTTATTCGCGCATGGAAAAATATGATAACTTTTTATTGGAAATTCTTTAAATTATCGATCAATCATTGACAAAAAATAATTTTACATTTAAAGATTAGAATTAGTTAAGCTTTTTGTTAATTTTAGAAATAATGAACCTCACGTTTTATACCCAAAAAAAAACTCTTATAATCATGAAATTTTGGACCAAAAAATTTAAATTTTTATTTTCAAAATTATTGACAATATTTGAATTTAATAAAATTGAGATTATTTTTATTTTGATTAAATCTTGTTTTTTAATTTTTGGGATTTACAGAAGATTATGGTTTAATGATTTCCCACATTAAAATTCTTAATGTGTTCCTGAAAAGGATCTTTTCTAAAATTCCCCTAGACAATCCAATCCTAGTCTTGACTAAATTCCTAATTAATTCAGGATAATTCTTGATAAAGTTCAATCTTATTTCTTCAGCAGGGTCTGTCTTTGATATACCGATGACTTTAAATTAATTTTAAAATGTAGGACGAAAGACCTCGATGGAATCGAGAGATGGTTGGTCTAAGAACCTTGGCAGAGAACCATTAAGACTTCTCTATACATCACTTGTGAGATCTCATCTGGAGTATGCAGTGAAATTTTAGTATAAAAATAAAAGACTTAACAGTTTTTTTTCTAATTGTTCAAAAATGGTTCTCTGAAGAGTACAATATTGTACAAAAGAATTATGTTCCTGCAAAAAATCTGAAATTTTGTACAAGTATCAAAAGATTTTGCAGAGCCAAGAATTTTTTTGTTCAAATTTTTACAATATTGTATTCTTTACAGAACCATTATGGCACAATTAGAATAAAAAATTTAAGTTTTTAATTTTTATACCAAAATTTAACATTGCCTAGGATCCTGGAGTCCGTGTTTAATAGCAGATATTAATATCCTTTATAAAGTACAAAGAAGAGCTAAAAAACTGATTTACTAATAAGGTTAGTATCGGATCCTGCAAGTCCCAAACAGGAAAGAGAGTTTTCACATTTTTAAAGAATTTCTAAATAATCTAGTTTAAAAAAGATATTGGAGAGTAGAGAACAAAAAAAATATTCATCTTATAAGTTTTATTACTTATAAGATGAACATATTCTATTGATATATAGATAGCCCTGAATGTCCTCTACAAGAAAATATTGTTGGTTAACCCATAGCACCTTTCATATTGCATTTATACCTTCTCTTACCCATAATACTAATCAAATGGATTATGAATTTAGACTTCAACTTGAGTTAAAAAATAATCAAAATAATCATACGAAATTTTTTAATTAAATTTAGAAACTTAAATGCTTTCGTCACAATTAGCTGTATTTAAATCCCTGTAAATCAGGCAAATATGATCAGCGACGTTAAATATTCATCATGCTCTTTCAGAAAAATCAATTAAAATTGAAATCAGAGCATGGCACGCATCACCAAACAAAAGTAAAGTTTAAATTTTTTGATAAACTCAACACGTTTTTAAAAATAAAGCTAATAAGATGGACAAAAAATTTTTTGGAATTTTTTTTAATTATTAATTTTTTTATTTTTCAGTATTTCTTTTACTTCATTTAAATAAACAAATATTTATGAAAGCCAAAAAATTTGAAAGTCTTATTCATGTTGTAGATTTAAAATATTTTTTAATTGTAACTTAGCTCAATATTCTTTACGCATTCTATTGATTCGAAATTATACAGTATGTTGCAAAAGTTTAGAAATTAATTATATTATTTATCTAAAATTGATTTTTTATTGAATTTGACCAAAAATTGAGTACTAAAGTAAAAAAATGATAACACTAATTTGTACACTCGACATAATAATAAAATAATATTTAGATAAAATACTAACAACAATAAAATAATATGGCAAAATGTTATTAATTGTTCATTTTTATATTTTTACATTTTTACATTTTTGAGAGAAGAAAAAAAAATCTCAAAATCGAAAAATCTTAAAAAAAATTTCGTTCAAGAAAAGTAATAATAAATTCGTAATTACTTAAATAGGAGTTTTAGAAAAATTTAAATGTTAAAAACCAAGGATAATTTTTTGAAAATCCTTCTTAATTAATTGCGAATTTATTATTACTTTAGTTGAATGAAAATTTTTTTAGATTTTTTGATTTTGAGATTTTTTTTTCTTCTCTCAAAAATGTAAAAATATAAAAATGTACAATAAATAACATTTTGTCAATAATATTTAGATAAAAAACTTAAAAATTTATTCATCTGACTTAACAACAAAATTAAAAACACAATTTTTCGATTTTATCAGTTTTTTTATTTTGTTATTTTGAGCTTAGAAGATTTTTGTTTGTGTGGATCAGACTTTTAATTGTGGCGAGTATGAACTCCCACAATTGAATTAATTCAGAATTTTAAAAAGAGGAAAAAACTCAAAAAAAAGCGTTTCACAAAACTTCTCACAAAGAGATGTTGATTCAATTTTGAATTCAAATGAGGTTAGCATTAGTGTTGGCCTTCGAAGGAACAGAGGGGCCTGTTTTAAAATTAATTATCTAAATAATTTTTTTAATATTTTTGGAAAAAATAGAAATGACTTTTTATTAAATTTTTTTAACACCCGATGTAATTCTTAATTTTAATTAAATTTAATTTATAAGATAAAAACTTTAAAAAAAAATTTAATTTTTAAAATTCTGATTTAAAATTATAAATTTTAAAAATTAAATTTTTTTTAAAGTTTTTTAGCAAAAAAGGTTCCAGAAGTGGAGGAAAAAAACAGTTGCGGAAACGGTAACGGAAAAAAAAATTAATTTTTAAAATTCTGATTTAAAATTATAAATTTTAAAAATTGAATTTTTTTATAAAGTTTTTATCTTATAAATTAAATTTAATTAAAATTAAGAATTACTTCGGGTGTTAAAAAAATTTAATAAAAAGTCATTTCTATTTTTTCCAAAAAAATTAAAAAAATTATTTAGATAATTAATTCTTTTTTGACCAATCTTTTTAAAACAAAGTAGCGAAGGAAAAATTCTAGAAGTCTAAAGAATGCTTGCTGCAAATTTCACTCGGTTTTTTTTTCTTGCGATATCACCATTTTGTAAGCTTTGGTCAATTGCTCAATTTCGGTTGTTCTCTTCGGTTTATTTCTCCTCTCTGTGGTCCTCCGTTTCGGTCTCTGCTCCGTTTGGGTTTACCGTTCCCGTCTCCATTCTGTTTGGGTCTTCCGTTTTCGCCTCCACTCCGTTCGGATTCTCCGTTAAAGACTCCGTTAAATCCGAAGGACCCGTGCATTTACCCTTTTCCGTTGCCGTCTCCGGAATTTTTCTCCGTTCCAACCTTCGTCTCCGATTATTGTCACCGTTTATATCTCCGACCCGTACGGTGCCATTCCGGATATTCAACTGCTCTGTTTACGTTCCTCCGTTTAAACTTCCGTTGATTTTTTCCGGAGCCTTCCGGTGAACCCTCATCCGTTACTCAACACTAGTTAGCATCCAAACCGGAGTCCCTCAAGGTAGCTGCCTATCGCCCATGCTTATTTAGTCTTTTTTAGTGACATAGTAAGCATCATCGCAAAGAAACTAAAAGTTGTCCTCTAAGCCTATGACCTTTGTGTCTAGTTTACTGCTAAATCTCTAAAACAAATTGAAATTAACTTTAACACTGCGACTAAAATGACAAATAAAAGTTCATGATCAAATCAAAATTTTTAGTTTTTGAGTAAAATAAAAAGGTATTATTAACCGATTTTTCGATAATAAATCACTTTACTTTATTAAACTTTATTTCTTTAATCTTTGATTATATAGAAAATTATATCAATTTTTAATAATAAAATCTTTTGAATTTTGATTTAAAGTCTTTGTAATATATTTTAATTAATATTTAAATATCATGTAAAATCATTTTTTGAAAACCTTAATCTATTTTAAATTTGTCTTTAAAGTTTTCAAAATAAAAATTTTAGAAGAATCAATTAAAGATCAATTAGAACTTTTTTTTGGCTCCGTATCAAAATAGCAATTATAAAAATAGCAATTATCGAAATAGCTAAAAATTTACCTGAGATTTTTATTTTAATCATAATTAGCTAAATTAAAAATCGCTAAATGCCAGTTAATTTTACCGACTTTATTCGGTTTACCAGTGATTCGATAAAATTGGCCGTCAAAATGCAATTGAGGAGCCTTTTTTTGAGACATTGAAATAAATCCTTTGTTTATATTCAGCGCACGTTCAAAATTGTTTGATAATTCTTCAATCGAATCCATTTACTTATTACTAATAAAATAAATCACAATAAAATATTTATTTAATTGAAAGCTTTTCTTTA
>QEOQ01000242.1:215202-303779 GCA_010279815.1 Brachionus plicatilis | reverse complement strand
AAAATTTAGGTTTGTGTGAATTTGGTTTGTAGCTATTTTGATAATTGCTAATTTAATTAAACAATTAGGGGAAAAAAATAGCTAAAAAAAAAATTAGCTGTTTTAATAATAGCTGTTTTAATAAAAGCTATTTTGATAATTGCTATTTTGATTCGCTCCCCTTTTTTTTAAAATTAAAATAGTAAACATCTTATGTTTAAGTTAAAAAAATTTAAAAAAACTTATTTCATCATTTTTATTAAGATTAAATTAAATTAAGTTTTAATTATTTGATCATGATTATGAAATTCAAGTTGCCATTTAAATTGCTAACAAATATTGGGGCATAAAAATAAATCATAATAAGACTAATATTGTGTGTTTACAACCGCTGGTTATCGTAGTGTCTATTAAACAAGATATAGATTAAAGCTAATACTTGACAAAAGCGTGGTACCGATGGGGTAAATTATCAAAATATCAGTTTTTAAATAAATGTATCAAATTTACACTGTTTCAAAATAACAAGATTAAAAAAAACATTACAATAAATATCAAAATATCTTTTTTAAAAAGACATAAAAAGTAAATAGTTAAATCAATAAAATCATAAGACACCTAAAAATAATAGCCGAGATTGAGTAACTGCGGTTTTTTTTTCTGTGATAATGTAATAAAAGTTTTAACAAGCTTATTGAGTGTTAAAGAATTAATAAATTGAGTCATACTCTCCATTTGTAATTTTTATTTAGTATTATGTTATTTTGATTAGTTTTTAATTTATTTGTTATTTACAACTATTCGTGATTTGGATTATCAACAACGTTTGTCAATGCTAGAGTTAACTAACCTGAGGACAAGAAAATTAAGGGGTGACCTAATCCAAATGTACAAAGCGGTAAACAATTACGAACAAATTGAATATAATAAAGGAATCAACTACAGTCTAAACACAAGATCCGGGAGCCGAAGATATGAATTAAGGAGAAATAGCTATTGTCTATCGCGTGAACATGCAAAGAATTGTCTTCCTAGATTTAACTTTTTTACAAATAGAGTCGTGAATGGATGAAACAAACTCCCAGAAGATGTGGTAAATGCAAAGAACCTTAATAATTTTTAAAGCGAAGCTTGATGTCTGGATGTCGAAACAAAAAGAAGCGACTGCTACAGCTCTTTAGAGTTATGCTTAGATAAAATCTAAGCTGCAGTTTAAACTACTATTACTACTTACTATATTTATTCTGAACAACATATAAAAGTAATTTTATTTTGATACACGCTATTTTCAATTAGTTGTTTTGACACTTGTTATTTTTTTTTTAAATGTCTTATTTAAACAAGTCACGGAGGGGGCTGCGCCCCCTCCGTACCTCCCCAGCTTTGAAATTTTAAAATATATTTTACAGACACTTGATTTTACAATTGAGGTTTTTTGACATGTCATTAAGATGTTGTCTGCTTTTGAAAGTTATTTTTAAAAAAAAATATATATATATACGAACGTTTAGTTTAAAATATATAATAATTATTCACGAGTTTAAATTCTAGGCTTTTAAAATGGTGGGGAATAACGCAGTGTAGTATTAATTTTCTTTGTAGAACCAATTTCAAAAGAGACTGTGAATTTGCATATTTAGAGATGTACAATAACGCTAACCTATTATATTGAATATATCTATTAAGGTTTTTTATTTGTGGAGGAATAGCATTTATTTCCGCGAAAACAATAACGGTTTATTTCCTTGAAACGCTATGCTATGATTCAACAAAACGAATCCTTTTTTGTTGAGGTGAAAACACCGATGAGATTTGAGCATTTGATCCATTTTTTTCGTCTATTGTCTTTAACATCATGCCAAGTTAAATTGTTTGCGTAAATTACTTTTAAACAGTAATTACATAAAAAAAGAATACAAAAGTTATTTATTCAAATTTGGAATAAATAACCTTATTTTAAATTTTTTAAAAATTAAAAATACTATAATTTACTCTAAAACAATCATTAAAAAACTGAGAAGTATTTTTTATGTATAGTTGATAGCCCTTCTTAATTTGTGGCCAAAGTTGAAATTAATCTCGAATTTTTGTTAGTAAAATAATCCAAAAAAAATCCTGCTTTAGATTGGATTTTTTCCCATCTTATTAAAAAAGTTTAGAAAATTTTAATTCCAATTTTTTTTTATTAAATTGCTTAAATTTTATTAATTTATCAGTTTAAATAATAAGCTCTCTAGATTGCTTGAGAATTTAATATTGATATATTGTAAATATTTTATAATGTTAGAATATTTCTTCAACTTTCGTGTTTGCTATTTCATTCTTTAGTTAAGCTTACCATACTAATGACTTTTTTAAGAGATGTACTTCCAAAGTTGTTCCGATATAAACCTTTGATTATTTAATTTTTTTGTTAACTTTCTTTTTTTAATAAACAAATTAAAATAAGTAAGTTAAGTTAAAATGCGAATAAATTTGAGGTCACGCGAGAATAATTAAGCTATAAATTAATGGTTCATAGAATGTGGCCAATTATTTTAAAAGAAAACTTTAAAGGGTACCATTTGGAGTAGGCAAGTTTTTTTGCATTTTTCATGAATAGTATCTAGAATAAATTTAGTAAGCAATTGACTATTTTAGAGTTGGAAAGAAATTATTGAGTTTTTTCTAAGATCGTTTCTTCAAGTTTACTCAAAAACTACAATATCAATTTAATTTATATTACCCTTAATATTGTGCGCTTTTTGATAAAAAATTTTCAAAAAATTAATCAAATTAAATTCGCACTTTTTTTTAATTAATCAACTACTAAGCAATAGATTAATTTTAAATAATTCGACAATAAAACACAGAAACTCCTCCCAACCTCGTATACCCATCTTTTAACATTGCCAAAAAATTTTCAATTCAAGTTAATAGGAAAACGAAATATTAATTTTATATTGTTGTAGTGAATAAATACTTATTATTTTGATATGGAGTCACCAATGGTACCATTTCCAACCTTCTTAGACATTTAACTTGACACAAATTGAATTTCAAGAAACTGTTTGAGAGTCTTTGGATAAACACCAAAAATAAATAAGATTCGAAAGATAAAAGACTTAAGATTAAACAACTCGAGCGAATTATGCATCATAGTGTTTTAGAGTTTTATCAGATCATTAATCTACTCGAAGATTTATGTCGAAGCTACAAGCCACCCGAAATAATATCCTCAGACACATAACTTTTTTTTCCCTCAGAAACAAGAGTTTGATAGATTTACAAAAGGTTAAAAATAGACATGATCTCAACACCCACGGATAAATTACTGGCAAGCTAATTAAAAAACAGACTAAACCACAACTAACTAATCAAAAAACCGAATGAATTTGAATCGAATTCCCAAATGAAATTTTAATTTAAATCTTTTTACTCCAATTTCAGCCAATTTCGGAAATCGTTTTTTTAAGCAAGCCCTCAATTAAGCAAAAATTTTGTCATCTTATTATTCAAATACGGAATTTTTAATCCTTATCTATTGTAACTTAATCTGGGATCGCGATTTGTGAAAGTGGGAGACATTTTTCAATAAAACAACTTGGAAAACTATTAAAACTTTAATTGAGGAGAAAAATAGAAATCTTATTTGTCCTTTTTGCTTTATTATTAGCAACGAAAATTCTCAGGTGTATACATTTGGTAAATTTTGGTATCAATTTGATTGTGGTAAAGTAAATGGCTTAGTTTTTTGGTAGCAGCTAATTATATTTTATAGTATCTAATTTTTAGAAGATAAAAATATTGTAGAAAATTATTTTTCTTAGTAGCAAAATAAATTGATTAGCAGATAATTCTATTCTTCAGTATATAAATGTTGTCAATTAAAAGATAACATTTAATTTAATTACAAGAAAATTTTTGAAATAAAGAATAAAATGACATTCACACCTGTTCCTCTAAGTATAACTGATCAAGTAGCATGACAAGCGGATTTCTGGTAATTTTACGTTAATTTACGTAAAAATTAGTAAAAATGAAAAGGCCAAAAAAGGCTCAATTTTTGAATTTTTTATTATTTTCTAATAAATTTTGAAAAAATTAGTTCCTATTTATATTTTTATATTTTACCAAAAGTTTATTTTTTTTTACTATTATTTACTAATTTTTACGTAAATTTAGGTAAAAGTGGAAAATAATAAAAAATTCAAAAAATTGAGCTTTTTTTTGGCCTTTTAATTGTTACTAATTTTTACGTAAAATTACCAGAAATCCACTTGTCAAATCGGCACTGTATCATTGAAATTGGCTATTTTTGCATGTGATTTAATTAGCTGATACCAAAAAACAAATATATGCTTATAAAAATAAAAATCTTTGTTCTCAAATAATTTATCTTTTATCATAATCAAAATTAGATACGAAAGAATATAATTAGCTGCTACCAAAAAATATGTTCTAAAGTAAATTAAGAAGATGGCATAAATCTGGCAAAAGTGAGCCTTGGATTTTTGAGAAATATAGCTTTAAATGTGTTAATAATTATGCCTTAATAAATTATTGATTATTATTTACTAAATTAAACATGTTTGACTTTATTTATTAACATTATACTGTATTAATATTTATCTATTCAATTAATTTTTTTTAGATTCCGCAATATTAAAACATTTTCCGATCAAAACCTCAATTAAATTCATAAAGTCTTAAAAATTGAACCAATCGAAGAAAGATCATACAGCTTATTCATAAAATTATTAATGAGTAAATCAAAAAAAGACCTGATAGCCAAATAAATTCATGACTACATGCCAACACAGCAGGCAAAAATTAACAAACAACTTAAAGCAACCTTGGAAATCTATTTTTTTTTATTTTTTTTTACTGAACCATTCTTGTTGTAAACAACTGGCGTACTTACACTTGTTGAAGTATTTTGTATATTTACACCAAATATTCCCCAGTGTATATCATCAGCACAAATCCCATTAGATATAATGATGGTTCGAAACGATCCACCAAAATATAGTCAGAATAATAATATTCCCATTGTTGTCGGTACACAGCAGGGTCACATCGTTCAACGTTTGCCATTGCAAGATATACCAATACAACAAAATATACAAAATACTTCAACAAGTGTAAGTACGCCAGTTGTTTACAGAAGAATGGTTTAGTTAGAAAGCCACTAGGAAGAAAGAAAGGTTCTACGAATAAATCGAAAAAATTATTTTTTTTAAAATTTTTTTATTCTCTTTTATGTCTTAAATTTTTAAATTTAAATGCCGGGTCAATAATTAAAATTAAACATTTTTATTATATTTAATATTTTTTTTTACCATAACTCTAACGTCGCATCTATAAAATAAACTCAATAAATATTTTTTATATTTAATTTTTTTATAAGCTTAAAACCCCGAGTCTCTAATAAGGACTTTTTTTGAAGCTCTGCATTTCTATTTGAATTTCTATTAAAAACGCTACGTTTTTAATATTTATCGACTTTGTGACCCATAGGACTTTTAAAATAAAAAATTTAACATTGTGAGGTCTATGTTAGACCATGCACCAAATATCCTACTCGTGGTATTAAAGCATGCGTCGCTAAACAAGGGGATACGGTATATCATTTAAATTGTACACATAATCTGAAAGCGGAGAAGATAATCTACAAAACGAGTTTATATAAATTTAGCTTTGTTCATGTTTTACTACCAAGAAAACCATTAAAAATATTAAAAAGCTTTATACAGTGGTGTTCTGGATTTAGTGATTTACGATAATTTACGTAAAAAATAGTATATTTACCAAATTTTACGTAAAATATTGTAAATTTGCGTAAATTACAAAAGTTTGATATTTTTAAAAATTTTCACGTTTAAAAAATTTTAATTTGAATCAATTTTCTCTCTTTTATTTGGTTTATATTTTGAAAGAGATTTTTTTATAACAAGCTGTCTTGTTGATTTATTTTTATGATCGTTTCAAAATAAATCTATCAGATTCATTTTTAGAATTGTCTAAATCACGAGAAAAATAAATACTAATTTCATATTAATTCCAAAGACCCAACAATCCATTTAAGAAACAAAAAAAACTAAAATAATCAGGATAAAACTATTAAAGACAAATTATGGAGAAAGGAGGATTTTATAGTTATTTGTATTTAGAAATCTTATTATCAACAGTGTGGAAAATATACTAGCTATTTCCATCACAATATATTCTTATATTAATGCGTCAAAATTCTAGTGACAGTGCAAGCTTTAATTTTTTATCTAAATAAAAAGAAAATTGGCACTTAAATTTTTAGATTTATTTTAAAAATTGAGTCAGTTTTCTTCTTTGAAATATTGTTCTACTAAAGTGCATTTCTGTGGCATTAGTCTGATTTTATTATTTACTTTGAATACATTTTTCTATCTATTGATTCATTATCAAAAACTAAACTCTGTGCAAAAATAAACAGGTTTAGAGATTAATCAGTCGCTTTCTAATCAAAACTCAATCCAAGCTATTCCTAAAACTCTCAAATTCGAAACTATCGCTTTTTAAAAATTTTTACTTCTTGTTCTAAAATTCACTACACAAATTAAAACAAAAATTTAAATAAATTTTAAAGGACATTTTGGCTAAAAAAAGAGAAAATTTTCAAATTTCAGAAAAAGAAAGAAAAAAAGATAGATGAAGCAAAAATCTAAAATTAGAAATTTTTCCCAGCAAAAAAACATCGAATCAATGGCTAATTATTTAAAAATTTATTTAAATTTAAGAAAATTCAAAAATTCGAAATTTCAGCAAAGTAAATTTTTGATCAAATTTCAAGCGCTTAATCTTGCTCAAATATTTTTAGATGCGCAATTAAATTTCATCGCAGATTATTAATTTTTTTAATATTTCAAAGCTTCATTTTTAAACTTTTGAAAAAGAATTGTAATTTCTAAAAATGCAATTAAACTTAACTGCGGATTTAAAAATGTTTGAGCAAAATTGATCAAAAATTTTACTTTGCTGAAATTTCAGCATATCAATAAGATTATAAAATTAATTTTTTACAAAAAAAATTTTATGTAAAATTAACTAATTACTCTTGGGATAAAATTTAAATAAATCTGATTGTCAATTTTATCATTTATTATTTGAAATCTAATTTGAATTGAAAAAATTGATGATATTTCATTATAAAATTATAGATAATTAAAATATTTAAAATAATAGATGGTTTAATTTTTTGTGTTTGAATTATAAAATGTATCCAATGTTGAAATAACATTGAAAAAGTTCGATGTTTCAAATAATTTTTTCAATCTCAATTTTAAGTTAATTTTGCAAGCATCTTCATATTTGAAGTTAACTCTTTAACGAAATAAAATGAGTTTAATTATTATTTGGAAATTTGAAAAAAATATTGAAAATTCCTTTTGAACTTTTGAATAATTTATTTATTTATTTGTTTATCTGTACCGAGCTAATGCTCCTTCAGAATAAATATATATGAAAAAAAAATAAAGTTGATTTAGATAAAAAAAAATAATAATTCATTTCGATTTAAATTACTCTCAATCGTTGACAAACTCTAGTGAACCATTGTTCACCTATTTTGCGAACAATTCATGTTACATAATTTAATTAAATTAATGTTTTTTTTTTTTAATTTGAAGGAGCTTTTGAATAAGCATTTGCTCTGATCTAGTTAACTTGATATCTTATTTTTAATTTTTATTTATTAATTGAATTATTATTTTTTTAGTTTTATATTTAGTTTTTTTCTAAATAGATGAAAAAATATCAAAATAAGTGAGCAATTTTTAGATTAGGCGAATTAATAGTTCACAAAAACTGAGAACTAAAAGATTAATCATAGTTCACCTAACCGACCCGAAAAACTTTGTTTTTTCTTTAAAACTTTTGACTTTAGTGACACTTGAAGTTCGTTTGAACCACATTAACAAATACTCAATTTATAAAAAATGGAAAAAATAGCAAAAAAAAAATTTAAAAGTCTAATTTCCTTAAGAAAATTAAATTTTCTGTCATCTTGCATCGGCCAATAAAAAATCCGTACTTCAAGTTAGGCATCTAATTTGTCATTAAAAAGTGAAATAAGGATACTTAAAAATACTTTTGTTCCGAGAACACCGAACCTAGCAGTCAAGACACTGATAACGAAACATACGAAGTGGCGCCACGACAAACTCGCCCTATACCTCCTTCTGGATTTGATAAAACAGCAAACATTCAACAAAATCAGACTTGGGCAAAAGTCATCAAGTCAAAGTCAAGTCAAGTCATTTGACTTGACTTCAAATATTTTTTTTAAAAAAAAGTCAATTGACATGACTTTAAATTTTTTTTGTTAGCAAAAAAATTTTGCAAATTTATTTATTTATCTGTTTATCTGTACCGAGCTAGTGCTTCTTCAGAATGAAAATATAAAAAAAAAAAAACATATATAAAATCTGTTTTTACCATGAATGAAGTATCCATCGCTGTCGGTCTGCTCATTTAGACTCCTGGATCGATTTGAACTAGTCGAAAGCGGTAAAAAGGTCGAAAGGGGTCTTTTATTCTGAGGGAGCACTAGCTCGATACAGATAAACAAATAAATAAATAAATTTGCAAAATTTTTTTGCTAACAAAAAAAATTTAAAGTCATGTCAATTGACTTTTTTTATAAAAAAAAATTCACTTCAATTTTTTTTCTATAAATTTCCGGATTTATTGAAAATTTATCTTATTTATTTATTTTATTTATCTGTTTATCTGTACCGAGCAAGTCAGTGACTTGATTTTGAAAAGACTTTAAAATGACTTTTTGACTTTTGCTCAAGAATAGTCCAGAGTTGTTTAAAAGTCACAAGTCTCAACGTAAGTCCAATTCCGGACTATATAAATTTTTTGATATGAAGGGTGATCTAGCAAATTTAAAAAAAAAAAACTGGACTAGGACTTTTTTTAAATGACTTGAACTTTTTTTTGGGACTTTTAAACAAATATGGAATAGTCATAAAAAAAGAGCTGCTTCAACCAATAATCAAATTGATGTTGAACATGTTCTTGAGTCGCTCAATAAAAGAAGAAAAAATTAAGCACTGATTTATTTTATTTAGTTTTTTTCATTTTCTTGTCCACCAAATAATTTATTTGTCTAATAAAAAACATTTTTATATAGTGTTTTGTCTTTTTTTCTATTAGTTAATAAAAAATTTAATAAAAATATCTAGTAAATTTTATTTATCAAACTTTTAATATAAAAAGTATCTTTATCTCTTTATACAGTCACAAATGAAATTTGGCGACTTGTCAAGGTTCTGTTTTTGTTTGATTAATATTTATTTTTGTTTCATCTATATTCCTAAATTCACAATGCATTTGGGAACAAAGACTAAGTTGATTTATTTTAAATAAGAAAAAATGCAATTATTTTATTTTGTTTGTGTTTTTTTTTGTTCTAAAACTGACAATGCCATTCATGATTCCAAAAATAAAAATTTTTCTGAACTCTTCGGTCGCGATCTGCTTTCCTTATTTCAATTTTAAAAATGGTAAACTATTTGTAAGCGACTATTTTTAAGATTGAATAGCAGCTAAAGCATAAAAGAAAGATTTTTTAAGGCCTCAAAAAAAAAAAGAAAAATAACACATTTTATTTTGATTTATCTGGTTTTCTTTTTGAAAAAATTTAAGAAACAAATTTTTGTTTTTGCAATATCAACAATTCATATTTTGATTCTTTTGTATAATTTACTTTTACAGAATCAACCCGGGAAAGAGCAAATCAAGATGAGTTAAATGACAACTAATTTCTCAGTATTTTTAAATCAGACTCATCGTCACTCTAAAATAAAGAAATATTTTTTAAAAAACTAAAATTTCGAAAAGACAATTTCCAGATAAAAATTAAAATTGGGAAAAATTTTAGCACTTGGTTTTTTAATTTGTAAAATTTGAATCTCAGTTTGATTTAAAATATTATTTTTAAAATTTTCAAAAAACCTTCAAAATTTCTTTCCTTAAAAATATAAGTTTAATGCATTTTTACTACTTTGTGTAGCAAAAATTCCACATATTAACAGAATGAATACAAAAGTTTAAGTGTTCCAACATATTTTTTTAATTCAAATTTTTGCATATTTTGCAAAATATTGAGACAAATTTTCAATTCAATTTTCGCATCAATTTTTCAAATTTAGTTAATCTAACAACCAAAGATCTCAATAATTCTAATATTGGTTTATAAAATATAATAATGGTGAGAAATAAATATTAAGTTAATTTTGACTCAAAGATCCATTGTACTTAAAACTATTGGCTTTAATTAAAAATGTTAAGATACCTTAATATTATAAAAAATTTGTTTTAGAAATAGACTTAAAGCCTAATTTCGACGATGTGATCAAGTGTTTGAATAATTATCACCTTGTATATCATCTCCTGCATGCTATAACTTAGATTACAAAATTTAATTTTTCGACTTGATGTGTTCAACAATAATTACCAAATTTTTTTTCTGATAATAAAAATTTTATTTCAAAAATTTTACTAAAAGAATTTTAAATTATTACACAGAAAAAGATAGAAGGAGCCGAAAAAGCTAAATCAGCATCAAATTTTATATTGCATTTGTCGTAGTATCACGAATAAAATACATTTATTAACACATTTATACATTTACAGCTATTGTACAAATTGGAAGCGTATGGTTTTTATGGCTTTAATCTTGATTGGTTAAAAAACTTTTTGTTAGATAGGCATCAAAGAGTAGTTATGGGTAAATACTTGTCAGAATGGAAAAAGGTAGAAAGTGGTGTTCCATATAGGAGTCGGTCTTGTGGTAACTACTTTTCTTAACATATATTAATGACATGCCAGAAAAGCTACATCACTTTTGTGAGCTGTTCACCGATGACAGCAAACTAATAGCAATTATCAAGGACAATTTTGATGGAAAAATGCTGCAAGAGGACTTGAAAAAATTGGTCGAATGAGCAGCTGAGTGGCGAATGGTCTTCAATTTTGTTAAATGCAAGGTGACGCGAATAGCTGAAAAAAAAATGATAAAATCGAGTCATACAAAATGAGTGACCCAGTATCTGGGATTGTGCATATTCTTGATGAATCGTTTTCGAAAAGAAATCTCAGAGTCCAAAAGAAGGCCAATCTTAAGTGGGACGTTTAATGAAGATTAGCAGCTATGAAGGGCAACACTGCAAAAATTCACAAAACATTCAAATCAATGGATGTCAAAATGCTCAGGTCACTGTACAAAACTTATGTAAGACCACATTTGGAATATGCCGTACAAGCATGGTGTCCTAACAATAGCAAGGATATCAAGTGTAAAGAAATAGTTCAAAGGGCCACGAAATCAATACATCATCTCAGGCACATGACGAACGAGGAGGGATTAAGAAAATTAAGGCTGCACAAATTGTCTGAAAAGAGAGAAAGAGGAAACATGATACAGATATTTAAATTCGTCAGGGGCTACAATAAAGTAAATTGGTTTCATCTAAATATTCATGCTAGCTCACTCACGCAGACTGGACCGGCTGGGTGGGCAAATTGTAGAAAAAAAGAAAAATTTTCACAAATAGAGTGGTAAAAGAAAGAACAAACTGCCAGCACAAATTTGAGAGTCTAGAACAGTCAATGATTTTAAAAACAAGCTCGACATAGAGCAAATAATAAAGGCTACCATAGCTAGAAATCTACTGTTTCCAAGTTTCGTAATTGAACAAACGTCGGTCTTTTACTGTAGTTATTTATTATTATTATTATTATTATTATTATTATTATTATTATTATTATTATTATTATTATTTTTATTTTTTTTAGCTTTTAAATTATTTATTTATTTATTTATCCGTACATTTACTAAGCTTCAAAATAAATTATATGAAACAAAAAAATTAAAAATATAGTAAAATAAGATAAAATAAAATGAAAAAAAAAATTTTTTTTCACGAAAAGGTGAACCAAAATAGAATTAGGTTATCAAATCTCAAGTTAGAAAAAAAACTTTTAGACTATAAGAAAAAAATCGAATAGAATATCCTTTTTACAATATTTAAAAATGACATTCCAAAATTGAACTCAAAAAATGAAATCTTTTCTCTTTTATTTGCCGATGATCTTGTTTCCTACTTAATATTTAAAAAGTATGATAAAATTTTCCCATCAATAAATTGCTATTTGAAATAAATTGAAGTTTTCCTTGTAAAATGGAAAATGAAAATGTACCCTAATAAGTGAAGTCATACCATTTTCTTCGGAAATCCAGGTAAAAATCATACTTTAAAAACTTTAAATCTTTTTCGAAAAAATATCGTATGAAAAAAGCCTTTATTTTTAGGCATCACTTCTGAAAAAGCTTAGTTTTGACTCGCATGTAGACTTTATTAGATCATTGGTGTATTGATCGTATTAACGTCTAAAAAAGTCTAGCTCAAAAATCTTGGAAGCTTAACCACAATACTTTGGTTAATATGTATAAAACATTAATAAGCTCTATTATTAATTATAGTTCTTTATTCCAATTCTAGTCTCAAAGACCAACCTCTTTAGGCTTCAAGTTCTCCAAAATATTTCAATTAAAGTACAGTTTAATTTTCCTCAAGATACTCCATCGCATCTCCTGGTAAATTTCTTAGATGACATTAAGCTAGATAGCATTGAAGTTTGTTTAAATAAACTATTTATAAAGTATCTTAGAAATAGCGTTATTTTCAAAAAAACACTAACTATTGAATTAATCAAAGACTATGTCAATAGCTCAAGATCCTGTAAGAAAAAAACACCATCATTGAATATATGGGATAAATTTTTATCAAATTAATTAGTAAATGAGCCCTCCAATCAGCAAAAAATCTAACAGTTATATTCGTTTGATGATGAGATAACAAGGGGTCAGGAAAAACGACAAAAACTAAGGGTCAGTGTATTAGAACATCCCCGTCTGGTCTCCTCCTAGCGAGTAAGACACAAAGCTACTGGATACCGTGCAGAGGAGAACTACCAAACTAGTCTCGAAAATTAAAAATTGGACTTTCAAGGATTGCCTTGCCATCCTAAACTTGACATCCCTTCACGATCGCCGTGCACGAGATGACATGATTCAACAGTTCAAGCTCATAAACGGTATCAACGAAATGAGCTGGGCGAACCCTCAGGTCCCCAGCAGCTCACTCTCCCAACTCGGGCCGGCTAGAGGAATCAGGGGGCATACGAGGAGACTATCCGACCTCCCTTTGCGGTCACAAACTCTGCCTCAGTCAATCAATTCAAGAATCACTACGATGATTTTAAGACCGGCCACCAAGTTTTTACCAAATGATAATTTTATTTATATTTCTTTTTAATTTCTTTATTTTATTCCCCTCTCAGTTCCTTCTAATTTTTTGACTAATTATTTGTATATTATATTGTATATCAAAGCTATCAATAATGTCTATGAGACTACATAATCTTATCAGTTTATCTTATTTCTGTAATTTTCCTTTTATTGCGTAATGTGCTACCATAGGCGATCTCCTAGTATACCGCCTCCGCAAGCTTGCTTGCCGTAGCTTATTATTATTATTATTATTTTTATTATTAACAAAAATAACCAAAATCATGATAAAAAATAAAGTGGCAAAACAAATTCATTATAGTCGAAAATAAATTTTATAAAAGAAAAAATTATTTCTTATTTTATTAAAAGGCCTATAAGAAATTACTAAAGTTTAAGTTACTTAAAATTTCTGATCATTTTAAAACTATTTTATAATGTGTTAACCCTGAGGCTAAAATTTTTTATCAATAAATGATTCATTGTGTTGTTTAGATTATATTAGCAAAGTAAAATTTTTGATCAAATTTCAAGCGCTAAATTTTGCTCAAACATTTTTAAATGCGCAATTAAATTTCATTGCAGATTTTTAATTTTTTTGATATTTCAAAGCTTTATTTTTAAACTTTTGAAAAAGGATTGTAATTTATAAAAATGCAATTAAATATAATTGCGTATTTAAAAATGTTTGAGCAAGATTGAGCGCTTGAAATTTGATCAAAAATTTTACTTTGCTATTATATTGAGATTCTAAATTTTAAAATGTTTCTGGGCTAATAAATTTTTATTTTGAATTGCTATTAAGATTAAAATTTCCATTTAACAATTACATAATTTTTAATAAATACTCAGTTGTGATTTATCCTAGAAATTTTGATTAAAAATGAAAACTTCTAATCAAAGAAGTCTTATATTCTCTAATTCGATCAGTTTGATTATAAATGTGGGAGAAGCAATTCATTTAAACGGATAAATTAATAAAAATTCCTTATTTTGAGTTATTGTTTTCATTATTTTATTTCTTAATATTAATTAAAAATATTACAAAGATATTTAAAATATGCCATCGAGATCCTCTCAAAGCCATTAAGCCAAAAGCATATAATCGAAATTTTAAAAAATGTCTTAGTAGCTAGATAATCAATTTTATTTAAAAAACTTAGATAAAAATATTTTCAAGTAATTTCGAAGCTGTTGAGCTGAACTTTAGCATTTAAAGACATCAGCAGGATTTAATTAAAGAAATTAGGAAACAAATTCGGAAAATAAAGACTCAAATTTTTCAAATCTTTCATCTGAATATCATGGGTAATAGCAAAAATAGTTTCCAACTAAAGGCTGTTTTAAAATTTTTCATACCCAAAATGTTAAAAAACCTATCTTCTTGCTCAGACTTACAAAGAACATATATTTAGCTTTATTAATTACTAAAAAGCTCACAATTACATAATAAGAAAATTCGAATTTTTGAGGAAAAGTTTTTAAACTGAACTTAGCATAATTTTTTCAGTCTTAGTTATTGTTGTAAATCAAATTGGCGATTTGAACAAATTATTCGATTTGTTGCGATTTAAATTTAAAATAAAATTTGAATTCAAATTTAAACTCAAAAAATATTTAGATTCCAAGATCAACTTAAATAATTCAAAATTCTATTTAAAGTATGTTTTTATTAAAATTACTTTAACAATTTGACTAATATAAATTTTCAGATATAAATAAAACCTACTAAAATTTTATGCTGATATCCTAATTCCATAGCATGCTCTTTTTTCAAATGACCAAGCATATTGCTTGAGTAATTTGTATTTCTATATTCAACATTGTAATATCAGCATTTTTATTTACTCTAATTTTCTAACTTTAATTGAATTATTGTGGAAAGAGATCTTTTAATGTATTGCTTTTTGTTTATCGATCGATTAGTAAAAGGTGCTTGTAAAAAATCTTGAATTTGACTCATTTTTGAAAAATACAAATTAGTTTTTAATAAAATAAAAAACAATATTTATATATTGTTTTAGAAAGACCCTGAACAAAAAATATGTTAATTGAAAAAAGAAAAAAAAATGGAAAAAAACTTTATTTTTAGAATTTATTTGTTAATTACGTTTTACAATTAATATACTTTTTATAAAAAACAACCAAAATAAATTTAAATCAATTCAATTTGAATTTTTTAAATCCTAAATTTAATTGAATTATGATTCAAATTTGAATTTTAATTTAATTATTATTCTGGGTTTAAATTAAAACTTAACTTAAAAATTTGTTTAGATTTAAACTCAAATAAAAAATTTGTTAAATTATTTAAAAGTAAATTCAACTGCTATTTATTTACAACACTTGTCTTAGTTATATAATTTTTTTTAAATACTATTGTAAAAAAATTCTATTTTATTCTCAATTAATATATTGCAAAAATTACTCTAATAAAGCGAGTAAGTAATTTATATAATTGTTTTAAGATATAAAAAGTCAAAAAATGAAGCAAAATTTAAGTAAAAATGAACATTGACAATCCTATTTGCTAAATAAAAAAAAAAAAATTATGAATCGTAATTCTTTTCTTGAAGACAAAATCACATCTTTTAAACTTGGTTCTTGATTGATGAGATGTGATCTTGACTAGTTTTTCTATTTTCGTGAACCTAACTTACCAATTTCGTGAGCTAATATTTGTGATTTAAAATTTTAGTAGCCCGCGACAGTTTTACCCGACTCCATTGTGTAATAGCTACATTACTATGTTTTCTTTTTCCGCTGAAACTTAAAATATTTAATTTTATTTTAAACTTTATCCTGAAGGAGCTTTAGCTTGGAACAGATAAACAAATAAAAAAAAGCATTCATAGCAATGATCCCAAAAATTGGAGAACGTTAATAATAGAGAATTTCAAAAAAAATGATTTTTAGAGCTAAAAATATAGGATAATTTTATTAGAGAAAGTTTATAATGAAAAATATAGAATACCTAAATTCGATTTAAATAGAGAAAAAAAAGAGATAAAAAAGATTATCCTTAATTTGATTAAATACTGAATAAGTAAATTAATTTTTTGACATTTTTTAATTTGATCTAAAAATGTTAATAGAAAAAAGACAAATTTTTCATTGAAATCTTCCATAGAAAATTTTTACATAGAAAAAAATCCATAGAAATTTACAGTAAAAAAAAATCATATATTAATTTATTTCAAATACTTCGTTAAAACATAGTGTTAAAAAGTTTTTTCATTAATTATTTTATTTATGGCTTATATTTAACTTTTTTATTTATTTGTTTTATCTGTGCCGAGCTAAAGCTCCTTCAGATTAAAAAAAAATAAAATAAAAAATATAGAAAAAATAAGAAGCATTAAAATAAGTTAAAATATAATAAAAAGACAATTAAAATTGATAAATTGTAAGAGGTGACATGTGCAAAGTGTTCAAGTATTGAACATCGTAGCTAATTTAATTATATTGATAGTCAATTTAAAAATAAAAAAGTAGCCAAATAAAAAAAGATAAATTTTAATTAATTAGTAGCTAAAAAATTAATTTTGTAGATAATGTAAATTAGAGAAAATTGATGAGTTTTTTCAGTTAGTTTTTCTAAATAAATGTTGAATTTATTTATTTATTTATAATTAACCTCCTTCAGGAGAAGTAAAGTAAAGATAAAAAAAATTAGAATTTAAATAAATGTAAAAAGTCAATTAAGTTCTGATACTTATGAAAGAGCTCATGCTCGATACAAATATACAAATAGATAAAATAAGTAGTCAAGAAAAAGAAAGAAAAAAGAATTTACAGTTTAAGTTTAGTAAAGTTTAGTTGACCAAGAAAGGTGACTTTTTGTCAAATTTTTAAAAAAAGAATTGCATTTTTTTTTTTTAAATTATTTTGAAAAAATTTATCTTTTTAACATTAATTTATGTTTGATTTCTGATAATTCAAGTTTAAAAATAATGCCGAATATAAATTTTTCTTTTTTTTAACCACAATAATTGAAAAAAGTTTATCCATTCGTTCTATAACTATGTCAATTTTGAGGCTTTGATGTATGTGTAAATTTGATGTGAAAAGAACTAAAAGCTTCTGAGTTTTTTGTTGTTGTGATAAGATGTTTACTATTTTAATTAAAAAAAACAAATTTTTTTTTCCAATCGATCTTTAATTGATTCTTCTAAAACCTTTAGTTGAAAATTTAAAGAAAAATTTAAAATCAATGCTAAGGTATCCAACATATGGCTTTAAATGATATTATAATATTAATTTAAATATATTGCCTATTTTTTATTTAAAAATTTCAAAATATTGATTGAGATTTTATTTTTGATTCAAAAATTGACAAAAATACCTCTTTACTTAAAATAAAAACTAAAAAAACAAATAAAAAACTGATTATGAACTTCAATTTGCCGATAAAATATACCTTTTAATAAATTTAAATCAATTTTCAATTTTCTTTTTTTCAAATTGGAATATAATTATTGCTATTATCTATAATAATTTATTTTAATAAACTTTTTAGGTACAACACAAAATTCAAGTAAAATAAAATTTCTAAATGAAATTTGACAAAATTTAAAGTACAAAACATTATCTAATTTCGAATTTAAAAAAAATATTGTAAAATGTATAAAAAATGTTAAAATGTAGAAAGGAGCTTAGTCGTTCCTTTCAGTCAGATGTAATAATTAGTTCATACTAATAGAAAAAAGATATTAATAGATGTTTTAAAAAAAATTAGATAAGATCTATTTTTCATCTTAAAAAGACTTCTCCTTTTTTAAGCTAAAAATAATTATTTTAGTAATAGAGGAATATTATTTTTGATAAAAAAATTTTCTCATCTTTTAAAATTTTATCTGTTTTAACAATTTTTTATGACCGAAAAAAAATGTTTGCAGATCTGGATATTAGATTTTTTTTCATCATAAAATTTACCTTCAAAAATAAATCAGATAAGTATTGCAACCAGTGGGTTACAAAGCTGACTAGTCGCCATTGATTATTTATTACTTTACTAGTATCTTGAAAATGCTTTTTCATTAAGGAATTTTAATTATTTATTTATTTACTAGCTTATCTCTATTGAGCTAGTGTTCCGTCAGATTGAAAAAATTTTAAAGTAAAAATTAAATAAAAGAATTAAAGGTCTAAGCCTCCATTCCAACCAGCTTAGACTTTGCCTAAACTTTCTTTAAATAAATAAAATAAAAAAAAATAAATAATTAACTAAGTTTTATAAAGGTTAACAAAATAAATTTGAATAATTGAAAATGAAGTATCGGTAATCAGATACTTGAATATTAGACATTTAGGGATATGTTGAAGAAATAATTAGAAAATAATTATTTTTTTTCTAATTGAAAAAAATGTGACTCGAAGATTATAAAAAAAAGCATGTGAATTGCTAATTAATATAATGAAATCTCCTTTTCTTTTCTTTTTTCTCTTACCTCTTTTCTTCTTATTTTCTTATATCAGTAACTTAATTTTTATTTTTTTATCTTCTATTTCTCCTTCAAAGGAGGTTAATAAATAAATAATGAAAACAACTAAAACTGTACAGCTCTTAAGCTTTTAATTTCTCGAAACTCATCGAATATTTGGGTAGCTTAATAAAAAATTAATTTAAATTAAACAAAAACTTCTACTTGAAACTGTCATTGTTGAATTAGATGAATCTATTTTGAATTGTACTTGCCATGTCTACACTTTTTTCAGAATCTAATATCGAAGGAAAACAGGTAATCTTTCGAAATTTCGTTCAATTCTCAAAATAAAATATGATACCCCTCCAACATTTTACACCACGAGGTCTCAAATAAGCTTAAATTTTTTGAAGCAGAGTGAGAAATGTATACGCTTGGACACCACTGGCTCATACTTTGTGAAACGTTAGATACTTAAACATATAGCACTTATCATTATTCATTTTAATTTATTTTATTTGCATATTCTATTTTAATTTTTTTAAAATAAAGCAAGTCCCAGGTGTATTTTCTTTAATATTTAAAAGCTTTAATGCATTGGATAGTGTTAAGAGTATAATTTAGTATAAAATAAATTTTTTACTTTTTAAAATTTCAAAATTCTATTTCCATGTAAGTATGGATTCCGCAAGGATCACTTCTGTGAAACAGCCTTACATGAACTTTTTCAGAAATAAACGAAGCACGTAACAAAAGATTTATTACGCTTCTCATGTTTATTACTTTTCGCAAGGATTTCGAAGTGGTAGCACCAGATCACTTATTTTGCAAGTTAAAGAGAATTGGGTTTAGTGGAAACGCTCTTGATCTTATCAAAAATTATTTCCTGTTGAAGAAAACAAGCGGTATCCTTTGGTGACTCTCTTTCTGAATTCTCAAAATAGACCTTGGACTTCCACAGGGTACTGTGTAATGTGTAGCGACAAGTTGGATATGGCACCCAACTTTCGGCTTACCCATTGTGGTATCTGATAAACTCGACAAATTGCGACTTGTTATATCTTGATTTTTTATATTTTTTATCATGTTTAATTTATTTCTAAATTTTTTTTGAGCACAAATCATTTGCTTTTAATTAATAAATTCACTTAAAAAGAATATCACAATTGAATGTGAATTGTTTAAAACAATCATTTTCCAATATTTACATTGAAAAAGAAATTTAAACAAATAATTTTATTTTTTCCAGGATAAAAAATTCAATACTTATAATTTTTTCATATATTTTAATTCTATTCTTAAAATAAGTAAAAATCTTGACTTTTTTTTTTAAAATTATTGATATAAGTCAAAGCCCTAACTTGTTATTTTAAGATTTTTGTTACTAGTGAAAGTCCTGACTTGCACTTGACTTGTGACTTTTATACAACTCTGATTATGAACCCAACATTGTAATACTTGATATCTTTGTTACTTTTTTATATGAACAATAGCTAAAGAAGTTTCATTAATCAAAGTTTATTTAAATAAAAATAGAATTAAAAAATAAACCTTAGCCTAAAATATAACCAAATAAAATTAATTTAAAATACTCTTAAAATACAATATCATCACCATATAGTATCAGCCCAATAAAGTATCGCTCATTTTTTTTGATACCGAGTTCGAGGATGTGCCATTTTGATCAGAATATGCCTAGTAATCCCAGTACCAGCAGTCAGCTAGCAATAACTAAAAAGCCAAAGCAAAACTGGGTATATATTCAAACGTTCGATTCAAGTGGCTTGGCCCTTCAAGATGTAAATGGTTATGATACCTAAACATCCAAGCCAGACCAATCTCCGCTAGAAAAGATTCATTCTTAGCTCAGCAAAAATAGTTAATTCAAATATTTTTCAAAAAATTAAAAATTTCATCAAAATGTTTAAACATTTTATATTAAATGTGAAAGCATTTTAAATAATATATACATTAAAAATATGAGATCACTCAATTAATTATTTTCTTATTATTTCGACCCATATGTCCTCAAACCTTTCTTTATGAGATCATCTTAATATTTAAAAATACGTTGTCTAAGATGTGATCTCCTTACTTGAAATTAGCGATGAAATAAAGAGATTTGTTAAAAAAAATCAGAAATATTTTAAATTTTATGATGTTTCACTTGTAAAACATACGATTATAACTTAATCTTATTTTTTAAAGAAATAAATTAAATCCTATTGATGCTTTATTTTTATTTTGGATGAAGAGAAAAATTATTTAAAATTAAAAATCGTGCAACACGGCACAGTTTTTTTTCATTTATCTTAAATTTTTAAAAAAGATAATAATTTTGAAGGCCTAATTTTTAGGCAAAATTATAATTTTTAGGCAAAATTATAATTTTTTTTTAAGTCTATCTGATTCATTGAAGGAGCAAAACATTTTATTCTAAAATTACACAAAAATTAAAAATATCTTTTACTTATAGCAAATATTATTGGATAATTACTCTTTTATAAACCTCTTTTTATTTAATTTTTAAAAATATATGATTTTTTTGATACTTGTAAAATTCTCTTTAAAATTAAATATATTTTTTTGGCCTACACAATCTGGGTATTCTTTTATTTTAGCCAAAATAAACCCTAATTAATCTTGCTTTCTAACTTTCATGCCTTTTTCTATTTTCGAACTAATGTTCCTTTATTATTTTTGTAATTTTATTTTTAGGTAATAATTTTTCATTTTTTAAAAAAACACAAAAACACAAAAAAAAAAAATTTTATCTTTATTTTCTTTTACTTCTCCTTAAAGGAGGTTAATTCAATTCAATAAATAAATAAGTAATTGACACTGATTTTATTTGTAACAAATATCAAATAAGGAAAAAAAAATTAGGAGTCTAGTTTAATTAAAATATGAGTACAGTTAATTAAATTTAATTAAAATACCACCCATTTATTTATTTGTTTTATTTGTGCCGAACAAAAGCTCCTTCAGATTAAAAATAAATAAATAAAAAATCAAAAATATATAAATAAAAATGTAAAGTAAAAACAAGATAAAAGAAAAATAAGTTAAAATATAGAAGAATATATGAATCCTCACTAAATTTTTAGATGAATTGGTTTTAAAAAAAATTCATTTAAAATTTAAAAATCTCTCTATATAAAACAAAATGTTTGACTTTCATCTAAAAATTTTAAGTTAACTATAAAAACATGAATTTTTTTACTAAGAATAATATCTTGGATGCATTGCATAAATCCTTTTTTAAAAAATCTTCAAATGTAATGGAATGAAGGAGAAAATTTCTTGAATCATACGAAGAGTCTAGACGGTACATTGAATCGAACAGCTGACTAAATTTACACAAACAATTTCAAAGTATTCGATTTCTAAATATTTTTTTATCTTCAAAAATGAAAAAAAACACTTCTGAGCACTTTCCTATTCTTTCAATTTTGAAAATTTTTTTATTTTTGATTAGAAAACTATTACCCAACTTTTAGTTTATTTTCTGTATTTAAAAACAAAAATTTAACCAAACAATTTAGCTTATGAGTACTTTTTTAAAAGTGTTCAGTTAGAATTTATTTAATCGTGCTGTTAAACTTTGTCAAAAAAGTATTAAAAAATTTTTAAAATCTTATTAGTCTTAATCAGTTCTTTAACTAATTTAAAAAGGAGGAAATAAAAGAGAAACATTGATTGAAAATAGTCTTGATTTCATTGTTCAGTCTTGCATTAGCTAAAAAAATAAGTATTTTTTTTAATACAGGTGAACAATAATTTATTATTTGGGTTTAAAGATTTAAATATTTTTTAATAGCATAAATTTTCTATCACCATGCCATAATATTTTTGAATAAAAAAATCTTGATAAGCATTAAAGAAGGAAATGTTCGCCTGATTGAAAAATCGTTCACTAATAAATGAAATTAGATGAAATATTGGAAAATTTGAAAATTTAAAAAATTAAAATACATGCATCTTTATATAATTTCTATTTCTTAATTTCAGATTTTTTGTTTAAAAATAATAAAAAGAAATTTAAATCAAACAATTCGATCGAATACGTCAGCTTTATTCAAATTAAGCCTAAAAAATTTTAGAGTTTAACATTTTTTGGTTTTTTTCAAAAAATAGTATATACCGTAAATCCTTGTAAACTTCCTCATGGGCTTCAAATAAAAAATCACTGGGGTTCTATTTTAAAAATATGATTTGCGTTTAAGAATTTTTTTTTGTTTTAAACTATACACCCGTGGTAATACAAAAAAAATATAAATTTTTTTACTGGGCTCATAATTGATTAGTTCGGTACTAATTTACAAAAATTAAAAAAAAAAAAAAAAAGGAATTTAATTTAATTTTTTTTTAGCACGGGATATAAAAGAAATTTTATAATTAAAAAACTGGGGCTTTACTCGAGTCAAAGGTAGGGGGTTATAGCTATTTATAGTCTATTACCCCGGGGTAGTATACAAGGATTTACAGTGACTTTTTTCAACGAGAAAAAATCCGAGTTTTAAAAATAATTTAAGCCAAAGATTTAAATTCATGTCACAGCATTCATTTTGTTAGTTTATAAATTTTCTAAAAAAAAAAATGAAATTGCTTTTTTTTTCTTAGTTTATATTGTTTGTTTATCAATCATTGCTCTTTTTTCATAAATTCACCTTTCATCAATGAATTAATCGGTAAGCATTTTTTGAAAAATTTTTTCTATAAAATTGAAAAATAAAAAAAAATTTAGAATTTATTATCCAGGTTGTAAATTATTAAAATAAAAAATATCAGCAACTTTTTTGATACCTTTTAATATTGGCAGTCAAAAAAAAAAGCTAATAACTTAGATGTTTTCTTGAGAGACCGTCTATTTTTTTTCGAAATTTTTTTTATTAAGTCATCATTTTATTTATTTTTTTTCTCAATTAATCAAGACACACTTTCAATTAGTTTACATGATGTTTACATTCGGTGCCTAAACTTGAAAATTTCAAAGCCTCGGAGCTAATCACCGAGATGTCGCGAAGCAAACACAGCTCAATTTAAAAAAATGTTTGTTCTTAAGAATTAAAAAATAAAACTCGATCTATTAAGATTTATTGTTTAACTTTCTCTTCTAATGTTTAGAAAAAAAAAAAACTTTTTAATTAAAAACTTAAAGGTGTACTTTATTTCTTTTCCATTAATCGGCTAAAGTAAAAATAACACTGAAGTTGAAATCAACAAATAACAAAAGCAATAGCAATTAAATCCATGAAATAATTCCACGAGAATCTTTGTTTAGAAACAAGGCTTACAATGGTTAATTTGTCGTTTCTAAGTTACTTTATTTTTCTCTAGATTTAAATATCCAAACCTTTAATTTTTTAGCTGTTTTTTTAATTTATTTAAAAGTTCTGTCATGTCACACGCAAACCCGAACCGGCCGGCCAGGACCGCAGATTCCACAAGTCTTTTGCCTCGCATCAAATCCAACAGACTCTATCGGACTCCGCCAACACCCCCCTTGGAAAAATTGTACCAACGGGAAAAGTCCTTTAAGCTGGATGGCATTGCCGTGGGCAACATATCCCAGGATTACTCGCGGGCCAACCCCAAACTAGGCTCGGCAATTCCGCCCTATAACAGCCTCGAGGACAAGTCTGTATCCAGCTATCTGAGCAACTTTGGGGTTCCTGAACTGCTCAAAAAAACTGACATGTGGAGCAACTCGGAGTCGATTGCGGGACGCATGCACGACCGCTTCTACAGGGAAGGTCCGGGCGCCAAGTATTTGGAGGCAAGGAACAAGAGTGGCAATGGGCACCATCCCGAGAGCGTGGACGGACACAATCGGTACCAGGGCGAACAACTCAGGGTCATGATCAGCTACAATAATTTGTTTGGCTACCGGCGCAACATACCTAAGCTGCGCACCGAGCCTCCGTCTACGTTCTCGTTCGATCCGAGATGGTACGACCGAATCAAGAATACTTACAGCAAATATTATACTGAAGAGGAGCTGATGGAACATTTTAAGCACACATATGTGATCGGATATCCATTTTGGGACAACAATTACAACCACTTTCATCCAAGTAAGAGTCCTGTTTTTATGACTATGACTGTGTTTTTTTTGTTGACAATCACTTTTTATAACTATTAAAATAAGTAAAAAAATACTTAAATTAAGAAGGCTAATTTGCTCTTTTTTTTTCAATAAGTAAAAATATTTAGACAAAAAAATTAATTTAAGTAAATGAAAGTGAAAAAAAATAAGTAAAAAAATACTTAAATTAAGAAGGCTGCACAAATTTTTTTTTTTTTTTTCGAAAATTAAAAAAATTAATTTAATTAGATAAATTAATGGACTTTGAAAAATAATTTTTTTAATTTTTTTAATAATGTTTTCTTGGACTCACTGGCATGTGAAATAAAATATTCTTTTATTTATCCTTGCTTGTGTCACCCATTTGTTGGCGTGACATAATTGGTGGCAGCGGTGGTTGCAGCCAAAAAGTAAAAACTCAAAGAGAAAGTTTGAGTTCGCGGTAAACACCCTAACAGGTGGTACCTAAAGGGTATAACCGGACTTTTTCCGACTCTAATATATAGGTTAGGATAAATCACTTCCAAAAAGAAGTTGCGGTCACTCGTTAAGGCGAAGGTCAAAATTTTTTCGATCTGCCAATAATAACATAACCGCATTATAACTCAAATGGATTGTGATAGGTTCAGAGGTGCTAAGGCATTATTTAGAACACTAGCCTGGTACTGCAAAGAAGGAATTACTTTTGATGAAGCTGCATTCAAGCGTTTCAGGTCAAATAAAACAAAAGAATTTGGTAATCTATTAAAATTCAACGAAGATTTTGGTTTCGACTCTTTTATTTCACTGGCAAGTGAAATAAAATATTCTTTTATTTATCCTTGCTTGTGTCACCCATTTGTTGGCGTGACAAAAATTTGGATAATTAAATTTTATTCTTTAATGATAGTTCATCTTTTATAAATAATTAGCCAAAAAATATTAGAATTTAGAAGTTTTTTTGATTGTTTTTTTTTTTATAAATAAAAATAATAATTATAGTCTATTAACGAGGCATAGACAATCAAAATATTAAAAAGTAAAATTTATTTCTGTTTTTTTTTGTACTTTCTGTACTTTTTGATATTTTAAATAACGATTTTAATTAATTATGATTTAATTAATTAATATTTATTTTAACTAATATTTATCTAATCTATAACATACTCGTATCCATAGAAAGGAAAATGGTTTTTAATAGTTAAATCTCATTGTCTTTCCATGCTATGAACTCATGGATTTAAAAAAACATTTTTTTATTCTGGTAATTTTAAGAATATATAGAGATTAGTCGTAAAAAATTAGTAAAAAAAAAATAAATTTAGTAGGCTTAATTGTTTTTTTCTTGTTAAATAAAAATTAATGAAAAATTAAAAAAAAAAAATTTTTTTTAAAAGAGTATTAAAACACTTGAAATTTTTTTATTGTCTTTTACAAGCCATTTATCATACTTCGTATTTGATCACTAAAAAAAGCGAGTTGTGATTTATTAACAAGTGGGCGGTTCGGAAAAAAGAAATGACGAAGTGAAAGTTAGCACTTTAACCAAGTTTTTCTATTAATCTTGTTTCATTCTTATCCAAAAGCATTAAAACAAATAGTACATAAGTTTTCAAGCCTCTATATGTTTTTCACTTGACTCGAAAATTTGAAGAAATCTAAATTTATTAAAAGAATCCTAATATTTAATTCAGAAAGAAACGTCACATTGCTTAAAGTTAAAGTTTATTTACAATAAAATTTAGTACTATTTAATTTTGTATTTGTTTAATTTAGTATTTGTTTAATTTAGTATTTAATTTAATTTAGTATTTGTTTATGTTCGGCTCTTTCTAAAATCTTCTTTAAGTTATTTATTTTTATCTTTTAGTTCCTCCGTATCGAATCGAGCTTAGGTCTTTTAGGTTAATTAAAATTAAAATAAAATTCAAGTAAAATTAGTTTTAAAAAAAAACACGTAAAAGAAAAAGAATAAACGCATTAGATAAATTAAAATGAGTAAGGATAAAATAGAAGCAGGTTTACTTAATTTAGCAAAAATCAATTAGACTTGTTAAAAATAGCAAAGGTTTCATTGAAAATCCACAAAATTACCCAAAAAATGGCCAAAAATTCAAAGATAATTAGGCAGAGCTAAATGTACCGTATACTCGAAGATACAACAGCAGAATTAAAAAACGAAAATTCAGTTTAAATGTTTCGAATTTTTTTCAAAAACAGTTTTAAGGACGGAAATTGAGTTGAATTTTCTTTTGTAATTTGAAAGCCGACGCCTAGAACCTTTAAAAAATCCAAATAAATTATGTAAAAAAAATTGTAAAGTTTTAGAACTAAATGAAGCTTTTAAATCAAAAAATTCAAATTAAAGGTACGCATAAAATCCAGGTGGTAATTTTTTGAAAACATTATATACTTTTTTTTTTGGAAAAAAAAAATTTTTTGTAAATTTAATGAAACATTACAAAAAAACTATTTTTGAAAAAAATTCGAAACACATGTTTAATTACTGAATTTGAACTGAATTTTCGTTTTTAACCCTGCAGATTAAAACCCGAGATTACGGTACTTGTTATAAAAATTGATTTTTTTAATTGAAAATTAATTAAATTGATTTTTTTATTGAAATTTAATTAAATTAATTTTTTAATTAAAATTTTCAAAATTTCATAAATACCTACAAAAGCTTCTATTGTTCAGGTTTTTGGTCTGTTATCGTATTTTTAGTGAAATTAAAAACTAAAAAATCAATTAAATTTTTTAAAAATAAATTGAATAAGAAGAGGATTAATCTCACATAAAAAAAGTGAAAATAAAAAAACACCACATAAAAATGAAAATGAAAGTTGAACATATTAGAGCAGAGATAAAAATAAAAGTTAAAGAAAGTTAAGCATTATTTTTTTGAAAAAGTTAAAAAAACATAAATTTTTTCTTCAATAGTGAAAAAAACATAAGTTTATTTTTCATCTGAGAAAAACACTTAATTATTTTTTATAATTTTTTTTGGCTTACTCAAACGTTAAAAAGACATAAATGAGGAAAAAATTAGAATGGATTTTTTGACCACTGTGTGCATTGAAGTTGAATTAGATTTTTTCTTTAAACAATTCAATCCTATTTTAATTCACTTTTTTACTTTGGTTAAAAAAATTGACTAATGTTTTTCTAACAGTTATACAATATTTCTGTATGTTTTTTTCACGTTTCAATAAATTACAAAAAATGTATGTGCCTGTCTCTTTGTTTTTGTTTTTTTAACTCACTATATGTGAATTTTAACCTTTGCCAATTGAATAGACTTTGAAAAAATTCAAACATTATTAGGACGAAACCTCGGGCTTTGGCTGGTGATGCTCTGATATAATTATGTTTCGCTGAGTCGAAATAAGATATTTAGAAAGATCTGAGGTCTGTTTAAAAGGGTAAATTTTTAAATTTAAAAGATTAAACTCATTTCTTTAAAAAAATGCAAGCTTATATAGACGCCTTAACTGATCTTATATCTATGTTTTTTTTTAAGTTAAAACTTATTAATTTTAATTTTAATTTTTTTTGTTGCGTTTTTCTTTATCAACACCCAAGATATGTTTTTGATATAAATAAACAAATTTTAAAAAAATAAATTAAAGGAGATTCCGGGTTTTACTCAGCACAAAAATTTTATTGCGAGAATTTTTCCAGAATTTTGCAGTCAAAAACAAACTCCAATTTTTCTTCTGTTTATATTTTCAAATAATTAAATCGAAAATTTGATTGACATCAAATTATTACCGATAGGAAATTATTACCTACGAATATGTTATTATTTATCTTTATTATTGAAAGAAAAAATTATCGAAAAAATTACTGAAGTTATTTGATACTGAAGGAAAAAAATAGATGTTGTTATATTAGGAAAAAATCACTAAAAAAATAATCCTACACATTTTAATCATCGTTTGTGTCGTCAATATCAGTAACGTTTACAGCAGCCGGTTTGTGATGTTCACCATATCTTAGATGAATTTTTTCAAAAGCTAATTTTTTCTTATCCATAGCTTTTTCTTCATATTTAAATTTTGATTTTTCTCAAAATAATAATTTCCTCAAATAAGAATTGTAATTTTTTCGTAGGTTATAATTTCTCAGCAATGATTTCCTTTCAGTATTAATATGATATATACCGAAAATTTCTTTCGCTCAATTCATAAATACAGTCTCTTACAAACATATTTTCAAAATTAAAAAAATTAATTTTATTAATCGTCGAGTATTTTTAATGCTACTTAATGCATTGAAAATACTTGTAATAGACTCATTTTTAAACATAAGTAAGCTTTAAATTACTTAATTATTTTAAAGCATTGAACAATGATGATCAATAACAATATGAATACTAAAATGTATCCAATAACCCAAAAAGCAGTTTGTTTAAAACTAGTGAAATGAAAATATAATTGAAAAATAAAAGCATTTAGAAGGTAATGCGAAGTTTCACTAAAAATAAGTAAAATTGAAAAAATTTATTTAAAAATATTTTTTCTTTTAACTTTAAAAAAAAAAAAATTTAAAGTCCGGACTTGGACTTTTTTTTGGGACTTTTAAATAACTTTGTTTATTTTACATATAAATTAACTAAAAAACTTTCATTGATTATTTCTAAGAGCACTCGATAAAGAAATCTGAAAAAGCTTTATCTCGGTACATAAAATCACATAAATAAATAGAAAATTTTTTCTTCATTTTTTCTTTCTACTTAAAGTAAATTCTACATTTATTTTTCATATTTGATTTGAATTTAATCTTTTAATTATTATATTGACATTAAATATTTAAAAGATAAACTTTCAAATAAATAAAAAATGAATAAAATTCTTAAAAGCATTTATAAACTTAATGAAAAAAAATTCTATTTGAGAAAGTTTTTCATTTTAAATTCCAATAAATAAAATACTAGAATTATCGAAAAAACAAACCTCCTATTACAATTTATAGATAAAACCTTAAAGCCTCCAGGAACTATATTCGACAAAACAATAGAATTCTAATTCTTCTAAACTCTTTGTAATTTTCAAAGAACTCTAAGTTTAAGAACGCTGTTATTCATTTGCTAAAAATAATTTGAATTTTTTTGTTTCATTAATAAGAAAATAATACAATATCATTTTTGAACAATTAAATTACTCTTTTGTAGTTTGCTTAGTTTTAATTTTTACTAAATCAAACTAAAATTAAAATATTTAAATGAAGATGAAACTTGATTGAACTATTTAAATCAAATAATTATTAAGTAAAATTTATATTAAACAAAAAATATAAAGAATAAATTAGAGATATAAATATAACATTAATTACAATAATATTATTTTATTTTTTTCTTATTAATCAAACAACAATTCAAATTATTTTTAGCAGATGAACAAAAACGTTTTTAAAATCTAAATTTTTCGAAGATTGTTTAGATCCAGTTTTCGTTTGGCAACTTGAATTACATGATCATGATCATGTGATCAAAACTTAATTTATCTTAAGTTAAATTTTGTATTTCAAAATTTCAAAATATTGATTAATATTTAATATTTTTTAAGTTAAAGATTTTTTGTTAAAAAATTATTATAAATACCTTTTTTAAATCTAAAACTTAGAATTGGGATTTACAATCTCCTTTTTCTTGTACTCCTTTCTTTAAAGACAACATATTAAATAGGTGGCAATTTAAGATGAACATGAATCTAACAATAAATAGTTAACATAAAGTAGATAACATAAAGTTCAACAAGATATGTCCATAGAAATTTTTTAAAGGATAAAATATAGAAAAATAATTTTTAAAAATTTGTCATTTTTTTTTAAATAATCTCTTTTAATTTTTCATTGACATCAAATTGAAAAAATATTTGGAATTTTCCTTTAATATACGAAAAAAGAAAATTTTAATTGAAAAAAAAATTATTTCAAAAGTAAATAAAACGTAAATATATTTAAAATTTGTTCCTAAAAAATTAAATATTTAATCTTAAATTTTTTTTATATTATTTTTGGCATGTTGAAATTTAGGATCAAAAAAATCAGATCAAATAGTATTTTTTTTATAACTTTTGAATGGTACTTGATTAAACCTCTCTGCAAAATGCTAAATAATGAAAAATAGATGCTGAATATTGTGTGAGGCTCTGCAAAAACTCTGCATTTAAATTGCGCAGTCAAATTAAATACTTTTTAATAGCGTGCATTATGCTGCAAAATGCAGAGTTTTTGCAGAGCCTCACACAATATTCAGCATGTATTTTGCATTATTTAGCATTTTGCAGAGAGACTTAATCAAGTACCATTCAAAAGTTATAAACAAAATACTATTTGATCTGATTTTTTGATCCTAAACTTCAAGATGCCATTATTTTTATTAATTATGATTTTATTCAATTTTATTTAATAATTTTATATTTAAATTAATTTTATCTTTAGAGTTTTTACCATAATTTCTATGAAAAAAAATTCTTTGAGTATATTTCTATGAAATATTTTCTACCAAAATATATTCTATGAGTTTTAAATAATTTTATTAATTAATATCAATAAGTTTTTCGATGAATTGATACATCATCTTCTAACAAATTTTTCGTTTTTTTATTATTAAATTTTTAGTTATAAATGATTATTTTCTCTAAAGCGGCAATTTTTAATATTGATTAAATTTTTAAATGCAATCAAAATTATATGACTATATTTTAAAATAATTTTTCTTTTTTATTATTTTTAAACACCGCAATTTTTGAGATGAAAGTGGTTTAAACATCTCGTGCTACAAAAAAATTTGAAAGATTTTTTTCCTTAACGGAGTCCTAATCCATGCTGCTTTTTTGATCTACCCACAAATCAATCGGGTATAGGCTTACGTCCTGCCTGTCAATAAATCTCTTCAACATCCTCAAAATTTATCTCAGTATAAACCAAAAATCTTTAGAACACTCTTTTTCTTTTAAGCAAACTAAATGGGAAAAGTCCTTTGATACATAAAAAAATACCTTTTTATCATGAATAAATAATTTTTTCTGCATAAAAAAAAATAAACACTAACAGCCTAAATTTTTTTTAAGAATAGCATGAAATTTACTTTAACGCATAGAAAAATTATTTAAACGAATATAAAATCAAAAATTACATAAAAAAAATATCATAAAAAATCTGTTGAATGATTAGAGCTCATTGAGCTTTGAGTGTACTACCACGAGGCCTCTTTTGTAAAGAACCAACTAGTTCAGGATCCTTATGCAGCGAGTTTGTTATTGTTTTTGATTCTCTACTGGCGGTGAACCGACATTTCGTTTTTTAGTGACTCGAACAGGTTCAGGGTCAGTTTTAAAGTCTTTTCCGCAAACACTTTTATTTTATCTCAGTCATATTTTAATTGACTTCGAACAATAATTTTTTATTTTAATGCTTTAATGATTTTTTCAATCTATATTGCTTTTAGAAAAAATAAAAACATGCTAAGCTGAATTGTCTATATACTTTAAATTTTTTTTTCGTGCGTTTTTTTCTTTTTTTATGCGGCAAAAACCCTCGTCCAAACTAAATGCTGATAGTTCTTAAATTTTCTGTTTGAAACACTAATTTCTTACCATTTTTCTTTAGAAAATAAGAATTCAGTTTATGAAAATTAATAAATTTCAAATATAATATTTAAATCAACTGAGCTTTTCAAAAAAAAATCAAAATTTACACAAATAATTTTTTTTATTCCTTTGCGATAGGATTTTTGAGCTTTTTTTATTAACTATTGCGCTTTCTAGTCAACACTTTCAATTACTAATTTCAAAATTTGGATTTAGTTTAAAATTTTCTTAAATTTTTACAAATTTTAAATATCCAGTCTTCAGGGAATGCATTTTTTTGCACATTTTTGAAGTGAAGTACTCTTTTAAGTTTTTTACTAATGCAAGTAAAACCAAACCTGATTAATCCGGAATCTGAATCGTTTCTTAATAAAATAGATGACAAATTGTTCTGTAGAAGTATTCCATATCGTTACAGATAAACAAAACGATAGGGTTGAAGATATAGACACCGAGCATGTAGAGGAAGTTGAGCCTGTAATAACTCTAGAAGAAGCTTAAACATATTTTTTAGAATTTATTTTAATTTTCTCAAAACAGTCAATTGAAGATGTCACTTTTTTTAAATAATTTTAATTCAATCGAAAAGAAATTACAAGTTTAAAAATAATGTACAGACTTCACCAGTCATTTTTATTACTTTTAATTAATTTTTTTATATTTGTTTATATATACTGATTTTACTTAATTTTGAAATTTGATTTTTTACTAAACTTTTTTGAAATAAACTTCCTAATTCGGAAAAAACACGTAGCATTTTAATTCCGTTTTACGGGATAAGTCGGAAAACTTAATCCGGACAAGGGTTTTGGGGAACCGATGGGTTATTAGAATATACTGAAAAATTATTTGATATACTGAAAAGATTTTTAAGCGTTAATTGATCACTAAATTTATCCAAACTTTAAAAAAATTCCTGCGAATCCAAAAGAGGCATTGGGAAATTCAACTAAAAATTGAACAAAAATTCTTCCATTATTGATAAATTAAAATTAAAGTTAATAAAATATTCTTAAAAAAATATTGCAATAAATTACAGCATACTTTGTTGAACCTATAATACCTAAAATAAAATCATTATTTTCTATTTTTAGTAAATTAAATTAATAATCTATTTAAATCTTATTGGTATTATATTTTTTGTCTTATTAAAACATGAGAAAAATTTTTTTAAGGAAAAAAAAGTTGCAACAAAGTATGTTGCACTATGATGCAGTATTTTTTAAAGTATATTTTATTAACTTTAATTTTAATTAATCAAAAAAGGAAAAAATTTTGTTGAATTTGTGTTTGAATTTCACAATACTCCCAAAAGAAAACAACCCATGTCATTGAAGAAGATAATTAATTAGGATGATGTATAAAATGAGCAAAAATCCCAGTTTGAGAGAGTCATTAATTAATTGATTTAATATTATTTTATTTACTAAAAATATTCCTAAACAAATTTTGAAAATAAATATTAGATATATAATTTGGATCAACGGATTTGCTCTGGTTTTCAGAATAGAACTTACTCTTTTCTTTCAGTCAAAGAATGAGTCGAACTTATGAAATCAAAACTAAGTTTAAAGAACTTTTTTATGATTTTAGACTTAATTTATGAAATTATTTGAAATTAAATATTTATATTCATAAAGACTTAATTAATTTTGAATATTTACTTAAAAAAATTAAGCTTGAAAAATCAAGTGTCAATTTTTTTAATAAAATAATTGTTTTTTAATCTTGAAGTAATGTTCAAAGCCAATAAACTACAGAACTTGTTTCTTTATTTATCTAAATTTTTTTATGGTGCATTTAAAAATACCAATGCCCTAAACTTTTTCTAAGAGAAGTTTTACATATTTAAGGAGACCAAAAACTTGCCAAAAAAATTCAATACACAAGGCCCAGTCTACGATTTGGCTATTTAAAGGATTGTGAATATTCATACAAAAATTTCAATACAAAATTTACATTTAAAAAAAAATGAATTTTGTACTACAGATTTTACTATAAGTTTTAAAAGGTGAAACGAAAAATTTTTCATTTAGCAATCCAGTTTAAAGAAAAAATTTAAGGATTTAATTGGCAATAAATTGATTATTTTTGATAAAATTGTATGATAATTTAAAATTGAAAATTAAATTTTTTGCTATACTTAATTTTCAATTACTTTAAAAATAAACCACTAAAGATAAAAGTTGTATTTGTTTTCAATTATAACCATTAAATTTAAAATTATTTAAGTAGCGATGACCGAATTTTAACATTTAAATAAAATAAAATTTCAAATTGAAAAAAAAAATTCCAATTAAAACAGATCATAGAAACGAAAAAAAAATAAATTTCAGAATATTTATATTTCCTGTGTTGTGAATGTAAATTAATTTTTGTGTTGAACTTAGTGAAACATATTTTGTTTCATATTGCTTCATCATTAAAGTTTAAAAAGCTCAATTTTTTAATTTAAGTTTTTTTTTTAAGTTTCAAGGTTAATCTACAGACTAGTGCCCCTGTCCATAAAAGACCGATTAACACTTCATTTATTCAAAATAAAATTTAAATTGATTGAATGATTTTAGATACAATTTTGTAAATAGTCAAACGATTAAAATTAATTTTTTATTCCCTTATCTTAAAATAATATATTAATTAATCAAGACACTAAAATTTCTTGGTAAATCCATACTTTAAATGAAAAATAATCTTTCTTAATCAAAAAATATATATTGCCCTAGCAGACTGCTCGACCGTATCTGTATTATATGCCATTGCAGTAAATTCTGTATTAGATTTGGCTCAAATACCTTCTGGAAAATGAGATGAGCGCCTGTTTTTGTATCAAATTTTTATATATTTTTTTTAAAAATCACCAAGCAAATCTTACCAGTCTACTAAGCATTAATTTAAAATTTTATAAATTCTAAAATTTTATAAGAATGACTTAATGAGTGTGACTTAAGTGACTTAAGAATGACTTTATTTTTTATTTAGCTGTCAAGTATAAAATAACAGTAAAGACAAGCAAACACTCGCCAGAAGATTATATTGGCAACTTGGGAATAAATATAGTGGCAAGAAATTTTGATACGGGCTTCATAAAATTAGACGAAAACATCGCTATTGGTAGCAAAAATGAAGATGGTGAACGAAAATTCTTCCGAAAAGGCCAGATGGACGTGTTTCAGTTTGAAGAACAGGACATTAGAACAGTAAAATCATCAAAATTAAAATTTTTTACTAGTTAAATTTATAAATTTCACTCTTAATTAAGATTTCAGCGATTATCTTGTCAAGAGATGCCAAAGGAGATGAAGTTCTCTATCTTGATTATGTCGATGTAGAAATACAGAAATCAAACGAAACACAATCGTTTAGGTAATTAATAAATGCTTAATTTAAAATAATAATTTTGCAGGTATTTATAGCTAAAATTGATCATTATTGATTTTCTTCAACCTATCAATTTTCCGCAAATAACTAAATTCTGCTATATTTTTAGATTCAATTCAATGAAATTATATTTTTTCAAATAAGTATTAAAAATGACATGCTCTAATGCTAGATGAATTTTCTAATAAACCTTAGTTCTTGTATTAATTAATTTAAAAGCACTCGAGCGAGCATTTAAGAGAGGAATTAAAACAATTCCTTACACTCAAAAAAATCTACATTAATAAGGATGTATTTACTAGATTAAGTTAGTTGATTTCAATGCAATGTTTATTGATTAGAAAAATTTCAATTAAGCTTTAAAAGCTTGAGTTTATTTTCAAAATTTTATTTTTTATTTTTAAAAATAGCAAAAAAAACTCATAGAAATTTCTTGAAAAAAATTTAATAGAAAAATAGTCATAAAATAAAAAAAATCATAAAAGATAAAATTGTTCAATATACACTTTGCTAATTTTCTTTCATTTCATTGTTAGTTTCTATTGAATTTTTTCTATGAATTAATAATCTACCGTAAAAAAACCTTTTGGTATTTTTGTACTTTTTGAAAATTAAAATAAAGATTTTAATTAATTTGTATTTTAAATATTAATTTTAATTTTAACTAATAGTTCTCTAATCTACAGCATACCCAACCAGAACTCCGCTCCGTCTAATTTTAAATGTAATAAAAAATATATCAAACAGTATAAAAAGTACAGAAAGTACAGAAAGGAAAATTTTTTCTTAATATTAAAATATCATTGTCTATCCATGCATAAAATACCTAGAAAACAGTTTCTAGGTATTTTATGAAGTTTCGTATGTTTTTTCAGTCAGATCCATAATTGATTATTTTTATGGTATATAAAAAAAAAACATTTTTCAATTTTATCCGCTTGTGATAGCATTGGGAAAAATGGAAAACCCTAGAAAATTTTAAATTTTTAATTTATCATATTTTTAGATTTTTAGTGCAATATTTCATAAAAATTTTTATTTTTAATTTTGGTAACTAAATAATTTGGAATTTTTTTTTTTATTTTCTAAAATATTGCAACAAAAATTTTAAAATATGAAAATGTAAAAATTAAAAATCAAATGTAAAAAATTACTTTCATTGTGCCTATTTTCAGCATTGTAAAATTTCTGCAAAAATCGAATAAAAATATTTCCATTTTAGAAGTATTAAGAAGACATCAACTTATTAACAGTTCAAAAAATAATGAATTGTTATCTAATATAAATAGCTTCGAAAAAGTAATAACAGAGGTGCAGATGTACCGTAAAAAGGTACTGGAAAAGGAGATGAGCTCCTCTCCATTAACCGCTAGGATAAAAAAGCACATATTATAATTATTAAAAAGTGTTTTGATTATTAAATCTTAATAAATTTTGAAACTCAGATTTCCAATGGAAAAATTTTAAAAAAAAGCCAAAATCAAAACCCATTTTTTGCATTTTTGTAAATCTGCAATTTTTCATAAGTTCTCGTCAAATCCACCTATGAATCAGTATTGTATTTCATTAAAAAAGTCATGAAGGCGTTGACAAATAAAAAGAATTATTTAAATATATTTAGATAATTCAACACTCTAAAACTTAATTTTAACTGACTAAAAATGCAAAAAATTTATTAAAAGGGTCAGTTGTTTTAACAAACTTTAAAATACTTTGAGTATACCAAAAATTTTCCATGATTTTTTTTTGGAAAGCTCAGTAAATTTGAACATTATTCATTAATTTTTAAAAGCTTTGTTTTTTATTTTATAAAAAAATGACTATGATATAAATAACTTGGTTAGAAAGTAGTAAAATATCATCGACGACACTGTCATAAGTTTAATCTTAAATTTAAATCAATCTTAAATAAAGGCCTATAATTTTCCTCACTGCTAATTTTAATAAAAATAAATCTCTCAACTAAAGTTTACACTTGCTTAATAAAAATACACTTCGACTTACCCACCCCAAACCAACTGAACATCAGCTCTGCTCCTGATCCCGATTGGCTGCACCCGCCTCTAATTTAGATTAATTTTTATTAATATTGTGAAATTTTTTATTAAAATAGCGGTACGAAAACATTATTTGCCTTTAATAAATTGAATTAGATTTTCCAATAAGATTTTCAAAATTAAAAATTTCTATATAATTATAAATACTTAATTTTAAGAGCTTAAATAATTTAATATTGAAATTGAAGCTTTTCAATTAATTTATATGTTTTTTTATTAAGGATTAATTAAAATAATTAAATTTTTTAAACTTATTTCCTAATATTATTCTTTATTAATTTAATGAATTTTCTAAATTCTAAAAATTGGGCTAAATATAATATGACTTTATGGGACAAATTTATTAATCCTTTGTTTTCTTCTATTTAATTAATTTGTGTAAAATAAAAAGTAATATTTTTAATTTAAATTACAGATTAAGTACCGTATTCCCTGGTTCGATATTACAGCCTCACAATCCGAAATACAACTTTGGCCATGCTTAAAAATTCTTAACTTACACCGCATGCGTCAAAGTTGTATTTCGAGTCTTGGATCACGTTGGAAGTAAAGTTTTTTAATTTAATGCAGCATTAACAATAGAAATTCTGTCATAAATAAAAAAAAAATCATTTTGAATATTTTTATTATTCGATTTAAAAAAAATACTAAAATTTGATTCTTGACGCGGCATTATTTTTTGTTCAAGTCAATTTTGATTTTTTCAAAAAATAATGCTGCGTCAAGAATCAAATTTTAGTATTTTTTTTAAATCGAATAATAAAATTATTCATTTCTAATTTTTTTTGGGTTTAATTTGGGATCCTGCACCAAATGCATAATTCAAAAAAATTTTTTTATTTATGACAGAATTTCTATTGTTAATGTTGCATTTAATTAAAAAACTTTACTTTTTAACGTGATCCAAGACTCGAAATACAACTTTGACGCATGCGGTGTAAGTTAAGAATTTTTTAACATGGGCGAGATGGTATTTATTGCCTGCGCCAAAGTTGTACTTCGGGTTGTGAGGCTGCAATATCGAACGAGGGAATACGGTACTTTATTTTGTTAAGATTTTATTGATCATGTCTTTTTTTTACTAAAAAAATACAATAGTTGTTTAAAAGTCCCAAAAAAAACTCCGAACTTTTTTTTTTTTTTTTTGAAAAAAGTCAAAGTCCAGAATTTTTTTAAAAATTTTCTAGATCAGGCTTCAAATCAAAAAATTTATATACTCTTGGGTTGTCTAATGCATTAGATTTGCTATATATCAGAATTTTGTTGCAATTTTAGCATAAATTTCTTCTTCAGTATTCAAAATTATAAAGCCTGGACTTGGACTTTGGAATGAAATTAAAAAAAAATTAAAGTCTTTGATCGGACTTTTGAAAAAAAAAAAAGTCTGGACTTGGACTTGACTTGGGACTTGTGACTTTTAAACAACTCTGGAAAATACATAAAAATTAAATCAAATATCTTATAACTTAAAAAATCCAAATGATAAAAACCAGCTAACTTTAAATGCTTTTTAAAAATATAAAATTTAACTTTCAAGAATTCCTTTAAATAATATACCATTTTTATCTGAATATTAAAGACAATATTCAACTCTGAAGCTTTTAAAAGTTGAATTGAAATTTTTCTAATCAAAAAACATTGCTTTCAACTCAACTAACTTAATCTAGTAATTGATAATTAAAAAAACAAAACATTACTAGACATGCTATTTATAATAATGATTCATTTTCAAACTAACATCAATATAATTTACCTTTAATTTATTTAACAAAAATAATAAATAGTTAAATAATTCATGTTGGGTTAATTCAGATATTCAAATTCAAAACTTTTATATTCGTTTATTCAAACCAAAAAAAAAAATCTTTTCCTTTTAAAAGTTTTTTTTTAAAAACAATTAAAAAATTTAAAACTTTTATTAAAGTTCAATGAAAAGGATATTATTTGGGAAAAAATTTTTTTTTATTTTTTATTAAATTTAAATATTTGATTTTTGCTTTTTTTTTCATCTTTTTGTATGCACTGTTCCAACTGTCTCTCAAAAATTTGTTTGGAAAAAACTAAGCAAAAATAATTTTCAATGTCTGAAAAAAAAGACGCTTGGAATATTATTATTTAATCAATAATAATGTCAAAAAGCGATGAAAAGTAAAACAAGCAAAAAAAAGATTCTTTTTTCAATTATTTGTCCTCTTTTTTATAGTACAATTTAAAAAAAGGATAAATAATCGTAGTTTTCATTCATAAATAAAATTTTTTATATATTTTTGCTTTTTTCGGTGGTTAACTATTGTGTTTTAATAAAAAAGTCTTTAAAATTTTAAAATTAATCAATAAAAAAAATTTAATTTTCAACACACAAAGTGATTTGAATTTGGTTGCGAAATTTTCCAAAATCGGAGCTGATTTTTTTAGCTCAAAATCACTCAATTTTTTCACTTAAAGTCAACCACTTATTTTTTGATCTGATTCTATTGATATATTTTTTAGCAATATTTATAAAAAAAAATCGCATCGCCTTCATCTAATCAATTGATTTAATTATTTAAAAAAGTTCATTGATTTCAAATAAAATTGATTAAAATATAAAAACGATTGATAAATTTTTAATTTTAAAGATTTCCATTTGATGGATGGATTCGCAAGGCAAAACAAGATCGCAAAACAGAAGAATTAAAAGCACGATTTGGAAAAAAAAATTCTGTCATCGCTTTTCCAAACGAGAAGCCAAAATTTGAGTATAAAATAATTGTATCGCCCCAAATGACCAAGAACACCGAATATTGCGTAGAGATCAATTATGACATAAGAGATTATGATGAACAATTTGACTATAGAGTGGAGTTTTCGGATGCTTTTCCGCAATCAGCCAAAGTATTTGTTCGTTTGACCGGAACAAATGGAGAGAGTATTGAATTTGAGTTTAGCGAAAAATCTAAAAGCACCAATGCAGATAATTTAATTTATGATGTGACTAATTTTGACATTGGCGAAATAAAGTATGCCACCATACTTTACGAAGACAAATCTGGCGATTATGATCTCAAACATTTAAAGATAACCGATCCAGATGGAAATAATTACTTGTAATCCAAAGCTTAAAAAATTATTTATATTTATTTAATTTTTTTTAAATTAAATTTTAAATTAGATTCGAAGTTGACCAAGCAATTCGAAGCAAAAAAGAAAGAATGCTCAAAGGAAGAATTGTGTCTCAATCTCCACTAGGTAAATAAAATTTACTTTCCATTCTTTAAATTTGAAATTCAAAAAGAAAAAAACGAAAAAAAAATTGAATCTTTTAGTTAAAATTATTTTAATTTTTTTTTTAAATCAAACATAAAAATATTTTTTTCTAAATTTTTGAAATTCAATTGTAAGTTTTTCCTCTTATTTTATTTTTTCTTTACTTTTGTCAGATTTACTAAGAGTACAAACGAGGTAAATTCGGATCTAGTCAAAAGTTTGACCACCTGATCACAAAATTTACTTTAAAAAAATCTTCAGTAAAAAATATTAACACATGATCTTGAAATTGACTAAATTTTATGAAAATAAAAATTTATTTTCCAAGGGCAAAAAAATGTTTATTTTTTTTCTAAAATTTTTGGGTCAATTTTGAGATCACTTTTATTAGATGTTTCATTTGATACAAATTAATTTTATGAAATCTTTTTCAATTCAAAAATAAATGGATTTAGATGAATTCCTTTAAATCGACCCTTTAAATCAGCTAAGAAAGTTAATGAACATTGGAGTTTTGTACCCAGAAAGTCCATTTATTTTTTGATTGAAAAACATTTAATAAAAATAATTTGTATCAAATGAAATTTGTAATAAAAGAAGTCTCAAAATTGACTGAAAAATTTTAGAAAAAAAATAAATATTTGTTCATAAAATTGACTATGTAAATTTTAATAGTCAATTTCAGGATCATGTGTTCATATTTTTTCTGAAGATATTTTTAAAGTAAATTATGTGATCAGGTGGTCAAACTTTTGACCAGACCCGAAAATTCAAAAAATTTAACTCAAATTTTTCAATGTTTTACTTTTTCAAATTATTTTATAAACAACTATTTTAATTTTTAAAAGATATCTTATAAAAAATAAATAAAAGAAGTGTTAAAAGGTCTTTTATGACAAGAGTACTAGCCTGTTGATTTACCTAAAAATTGAAGGAATAAATATAGTCAGAGGAAGGGAAAACAAAGCTAACAAGTTTATTTTACCTTGAACTGATGTATTATTTATAGCGAAAAATATGTGTTTATAAATTAGCATGTAGATCATAATTTTCTGTCACATTTTTCTAAATTTTATACAGCATTTGATCATATATTAAATTATTATTATATGATTGCCCAAACGAGTTACCTGTGTTTTGGATTTTTTTTAATATAAGCTTAGTAAGGCGCTCAAATTCAAAATTTTATTTTATTGTACCAGAAATTAACCAGGATGGTCCATATTTTTAATCATTTTCGTGCCTTTCACGGATTCTAAGTTTTTTTTCATTTAACTTTAAAAAAAAATTGTTTTTTGATATTTTTAGTTGATTTTTTTGTTGAATAAAATTTTAAACTAAAATATTTTTTCATAGTTTTTTTGATTAATTAATATGCATACTAAAAAAGCTATAAAAAAATGGGGCTATGCGGGTTAATTTTGAGGTAAAATGGGTGAGTTTTAGATAAAAAATGGTGAAACCCCTGTTGCTCTTTAAATTTTTCTCTTTAAGCCCTTTAGAATAAGGCCATTAGATATCTGGACCCTGAAGCTATTTTAAAATGAAATAAAATAATACCTTTTTAAATAACATTCTTTAATAACTTTTTTTTTCCGAGCCCTAAACTATCTCGATTCGAGCGTTTTTAATGATAATCGGTCTGAAAACTTAATCATTATCGTTTTCAACCCTTTCTTAAATTTAAACTTTAAACTGTATGATTAAAAAAATATATTTGTTTTAGTTTAATTATTTTAATAATGTATTTATTTATTTATTTTATAATTTATATTTGATTAAAATTGTTTTTAAAATAAAAAATTGATCCAAAACAAATTAATTTATACATTTTAAACAATCATTGAAATTTACTAATCTTAGTTTTGTGAAAAAAGCACAAAAGAACAAAAAAATTGAAAAACTTTTTTTCGATTTTTTATTTTTAATTTAAATAAATTTCATAAAATCAAAAATTTACATACATTTTTAAATATTATTATTTAAAGAGCCAAATAATGATCCGCCAAGTGATGAGGGAAAGTTGTTAATTAAACTAACAGGGCAAACCGAAGAAACAAATTTATTTTTGCTGAAAAACGCGCTTGAATCCAAAGACGGGGTGCACAAATTTAAAAAAATGGAATCGTTCATTGGAATGGTTTGTTTTTAAATTTAAGAAAAAAAAAATTTTTTTAATAAAATTTTAACTGTAGATCCAAAATGTTCGCTTAAGATATGAGGGTAAAAGAAAAAACTTTTGTAAAATAAAGAGCATCAAAATCACGAGCAACAAAGGGCATGAATTTTAGTAAAAAACTTATTTTTAATAAAAAAAAAAACATCTAATTTATTAAAAAGTAATACCAAATCGATTGTTCTAAGACACTATGAAGAAATAGTTGTAACCGATAAAAACAAGAATCGCAAAATTGTTTCTGGTGAAGCGAAAAAAAATCGCCAAATAATGGTTCAAATACACGGTGAAAAATCCAAATCAGATTTATTTCCTTTGAAAGAAGCCGAAACAAATGAAGATGATCTTGACGAGTACTCCAAAACACTCAATGATCTGGGAAAGGTATTTTTTTCAATTTTATTTTAATTATGAAATTAGTTTAATAATTAAAAAAAAAGATTAAAAATGTTCTCGTCAAATACGATGACAAAGAAGGAAACGAAAATGCACACTTCGACTACGTAGAAATTATTGATCCGAGAGGAAATAGTTACAAATTTTTAATGGATATGAATTTATCACCTGGTGAAGATGTAATGCTACCAAGGAAAGCTGGAGGAAAAAAAAATGAATCTGATGACACAGAAGGCACAGAAGAGACAGTAATTACGACCGAAACAGAAGACTCGAAACCTAAAAGCGACCCGGAGCCCATTGTAGAAAAAAAACCTACTCCAACTAAAGAACAAGAAGAGGAATAAATTAACTTTATTTAATAATTGTAAGAACGACTTGAGACTGAAAATTTTAATTTAGTAATTTTTTATTTGAATAAAATGATTTTAATAATTTTGGTATTTAATCATACTTTTTAACTCAATTAGGTAAAAAAAGTTTTATAATTATTTTTATCCAAGAATGGGCATTGTGAAATTTGGTACCAAATTTGGTATTTCAAATTATTTTTTTAATAATTTGAAAAACTCACATCTTATTTTTGATCTATTAGTAAAATAATTTGCAAATTACTCAAAAATATATAAAAATGATGTAATTTCTGATAAAAATATTGCTTTAAATTAAATATATTAAAAATGAGGAAATATCACCTGTTAATCGAAACAAGTTAGTATCATGCCAAGAAGAAAATCAAAATACGTTAATTTAAATCAAAAAAATATATTTACATGCTAATAAAATTTAGTTCACATTAACACAGTCAACTTAATTGACCTATTAACAATAAATGGTAAATAATTGCCTATAAAAAAAAGTTTTGTAAAAACAAGTTAATTTAATGCCAAAAAAAGTTATTTTTGATAAAAAAAATTAAAGTTAATCATTGTCTTTTTAAGCAAATGTTGCTTTGGATTTTTTACCAGGCTTACATTTAGGTTCAATAGCGTCTTTTATGTAATGGGCAGGAATTTCGGTTTAGTAGCTAAATCAATAATGTGGTAACAATTATAATTCTTCAAATAAAACCAGCAGCTACACTTGCTCTCGGTCCAGTCAGTGACGTCTAATTCGACTGTATGTAATTGATCATTAATTTGAATCAATTTTTCAAAGTCTAAATTTTTGATCTTACTATCAAGACTTAAATTCTTCTGATGATTCTTTCTTGTTATCAAATATGCTGACATATTGCCTACTTTTCTAATCAATGCTTCATCTTAATGTAAATAATCATACGCCATTGTCCAACTACGCCCAGTAACATCTAAAACCATATTAAAATTAACCAATATTAAAAATTTTCCTACTTAATGTATCGTTGGACCAATGGCGCAGCATTTCAAATGCGTTTGATAAATAAACATTGAGTGACATTCTTGTCCGTAGCGTATGAATACTTTTAATCTTCCCATTAATCATAGAATTGTAAAGTCTCGATTTTTTTGGACTTAAGTGATTTAACCAAGTAATAAGTAAGGTAAAATATATTTTAACTAACGTTTTTTAAGTGAAATCGGAAATTAAACAATTTTTTTTTTTAAATTGTTTATTTATTATTTAAATAGACTTTGAGTAATGAAACTCTTTTAGCTATTGTTCATATATTAAAAGAAAGTAAAACAAATATAAGGTATTACAAAATTGGGTACACAATATTTAAAAAACATATAGTAAAATGGGAATATTAAGAAAGGGACGCTTCTAGACAATTGAAAGATTTGGCTGTTGTAAGTCTTTTTGTGTTAGGAAAACAAGATTATCGGAAGTTCTACGATGCTGCCTGAAACCAGATTGTTCCTTACAAATTAAACCCTTATTAAAGGTGTAAAGTCTTTTAATGATTATTCTTTCTAGAATTTTTCCTATGCTACTTGTAACACTAATTGGGCGGTAGTTAGCCGGGTCGGCGCTAATTTTTTTTTTAGGTATCATAGTAATTTTAGCAATTTTCCAACAAGATGGAATATCATTTAATTCCAAACATATATTAAAGAATTTAATCAAAATTATTAAAAAGGAGTCAGGTAAGTTTTATAGCATCATGTTGGATATGTTATCAGGACCAGGAGCTGAGTCGTCCTTTAACTTTTTCAATGTTTTCTTAAGTTCCTCTAGAGAAATTTTTGGATAATTATTAACTTTAGAATACAAACCAGAATTAAGATATTCCTGCTCTAAAATATATTTTTCAGTTGCTATTTGGAAAGAAGTATCAAAACAGTCATCATTATCTTGAGAAAAAGTTTTGGCTAAAATTTTTTTTAAATAATTCACTCTTATCTATGTCATCGCAATACTCTTTAGATTCCGAAATAAGATTATGAATATGTAATGGTATTTGTTAGCTTGTTACATTCCCTTATAGTTTCTTCATTTTTTATTTTTACTTTTTTTAGCTCTTTTCTTTTTTTAATTAATGTTACGATATTTGGAGGGAAGGAAACCTTAAATTTTTTTGAGGAGAATTGGGAACTGAAGCCAAGGCTGCGTCAAAGATTGCTGAGGTTATTTTTTGATTAATTCGGTCTAAATTTTTCATATCCGTAATAAAATCGAATTCTAAAAATGAAATCGAGTCAAGAAACTGGCTAAATTTTTTCCAGTCTGCCTTTTTGAAATTAAATTTTTTAAATTCTTTAATTCCAACTTCAGTGGATTCGAAACCAAGTTCAAGTTTAATTCGATAATGGTCACTAATCAAGTCATCGTCAAAGACTTCGTAATTACGAAAAAAGGAACCTAAATTATTAGAAATAAGAAATGAATCAAGAATCGAATTGTAATTTCGATTAATTATAGTGAATGTTGGAGAATCATCATTTGCTAACAAAAATCTTAAACTATCCAAAAAATTCTCTATTATTTTTCCGTTTTCATTTGAAATGTCTGATCCAAAAACAGAAAGCCTAGCATTTAAGTCGCCCCCAATTAAAAAATATTTGAAGTTATTTTCAATATAAGATAGAATTTCTTTACTTAAAATATGAGGAAGTTTTTTATTATTATAGGCTGTTGTTGGTTGATAATAGCATATAATATTAATATCTTTTTTGAAAGATCCTGACTTTACAGGCACTCTAATAGCCAGTAACTCCCTGTCAAACTTATCAAGTTCATTAAGCTGATAAAATTTAATATTGTTCTTTATAAGTAAGGCAACACCACCTCCCCTTGTGTTCCGAAATTTATGAATAAAGGAAAAACCAGGAATGTTCAGTAAAAAGTTTGCCTTCGAAGAAAAAGTTTGCCCTCGAAGTATCAAGTTTGATTTCATTCAAAAGAACTATGTCAGGATTGTTCTTGCTGAAGAAAAACTCATAAATTTCCATTTTGTTATTTAAAGAGTTACAATTCCAGTGGATAATCTTTAAGCAAGGAAGATTATAAGAGGATTTTTTTAATATTTTAGAAAAATTTATAATAAAAAGATAAAAAAGTTAAATTAAAAAAAAAAGTTTAATGTTTAATTGCTTCTGTTGTGATTTATTGATTTTGACGCTTCACTTACGGAATGATTGTCCTTTGGTTCTAATACTTTGGCTGAGTTTTTGTTTTTTTTCTTTGATACTGTTTTTTTGAGACTGAACTTTTTAAGTTCTCAGGACTAAGCTTCGACTCATTTCGTTTCCTACCCCTGTTTGAAGCATTAGTTTCATGCATAAAAAGGAAAGATTTTGTAGGGTTGTTTGGTGTTGATTGAACCAACGGAGTTTGATGGTTTAGGTCATTTATCTGTTGCTGTACCAAGTCATCTAAGTTTGGTTTGAATTTTGGAGTTAGCATAAATTGTGTTGGATTGAATTTTGTATTTTGTTCATGTTGCGGATTTTGAAACTTTTTTTGAGTATATGTGTTATTTTTTTTTTCATTTACTTTTTTATTTTTTATCTTAAATCTTTGGTACTTAAATTAAAAACTTAGATATTAATTAAATAAATTAGATACTTTTTTAATTTGTTTATTCTTTATTTTTATTTTTTAGATACTAAATTCATTTATTTAATTACAAAAATGATCTCGCATAAATTTACAAAAAATACACTTATTGTAGAAGAACTGTATTTATTTTATGAGATTTTTTATTTGAAAATGACTTTTTTAGAACCACGAAATTGAACGACATTTTGAAAATAAACGCAATTTTTTTTTGAAATAAGAAACTTAATTGCAGTGTAAATGATCAACTCGAAGCATTAACCTTTGTTTCTGATCGGAGCAGTTGCTTAAAAAGGTACTAAAAAAGGAGATGAGCGCCTCTCCTATTATCCACTAAGATAAAAAAGCGGCCATATAACGATGTCGCTACAAATTCAAGAAACAGTCATCTAAAAAAATTAATAATTTAAAAAAAAACCCAATTACTACTCCTAGTTGATAAACAAAAACGATTGATGAAAAAAAATTTTATTCAACTCAAATAAATGCATGCAAAAATAGTCATTTAAACAACAATCACAGAGTAAACAGCTTTATTTTTTAAATCTTAACACGAAACACTTGAAAAATTATTTTTTGAGCTCGATAAAAAAATAAGATGCTAGAAATTCCAATTAATTTTTTGCCCAAAATAAAAAAAGTCACTAATTATTGATTTTTTTTTGTTCAAACGTCAAACTTTTTCAAAATTTTTGCAATTTTAAACTTTATTTTGAAATTTTTTTACCTTTGGAAAAATTTAAATTAATGTAATGACGAGGTTTTTAACTATTGGAAAATGATTTAAATTCTGTTCTGGCAAATATTTGCAAATTTGTTTTTCTAGCAACCATATTGTATCGTTGCTTTATCATTTTTCCTCAATGTTTTCGTCATGGAAATTATAAAAAATTAACGATATAAACATTTTGCAAAAAGAACTTAAACCATTCGATTTTTTTTAAATTAAAAATTTTAAAAATGTCTAAAACAGCTAAAACCAATTTTGTTCCTAATTCGATGAACGATCCGCGATGTTTGAGTTGCAAAATGAAGCATTGTTTCCAATGTGAACACTGGCCCGAAGAGCTACCACCTCTCAAGACTCCAAGAGAACGAAAGCAGGTTCAGCCGATTTACCAAGCGCCAAAAAGTGAGCCCAAGCAGGAAAAAAAGAAAAAGTGTTGTTGTTTTTAGATTTTTTTTTGCTAATAAAAAATTTTATTAATTAAAAATCTGTTTTTGATTAAATCGAGATTTGATATTCTTCAGAGGATACAAAAGTTGAGCTTTAAATTTTATTGATGCAATATATTTTAAAAAAAAAAGGGTTTCGAAAGTTGTCGAAAAAATGGTTTATAGAAATTTATTGTATGTTCCAAAATCGAAACAAGATCCAAGGTGCATTGGCTGCCAAATAAAACACTGTTTCTATGTAAAATACAGCACGTATTTTGGTGGACTTTTAATCATTTAATTTTTAAGTGTGAGCACATTTATCGCGATAGAATGGGTCGAGCCGAAACCGAGTATCAACCATCAGATAATTATGCCCTACCTAAATACTCTGCTAGGTCTGGCAATGCAGCTAATAAACAGCCGTTTATAAGACCAAGTTATGTCAGACCTCTAGACTCAAATAAAAATAAACTAAGCAAAGATAAAAAAAAGTGGTATTGGTGTTATTATTTTTGAAAGTTTATTTATTTTAATGGTTAGGTGAAGTCTTAAATTTTTTCTTTTAATTAAAATAAAGTTTTTTAAAAATTTTGTTTCTTAATATTTATTAAAATATTCAGTAATGATAGATTTAAGCAGAATTTTTTGAGTTTTTATCCAAGTTTACTTTAAACCAATAATGAAAAACAATAAAGAAAAAGAAAGCTTTTATTTCTTTAGGGCCTTTTGTTGATAATAGAATTTAAACAGCTTGGTTTTTGAAAAACAATATTATTTTACAAAAAAAAAAACAAGAAATATTGAAAAGAAGCTTTTAAATAGCAATTTTTTTTTCAAAATTTGTTTTTCTTAATTATAATAAATAAAAATTTTGAACAAAAAAAACATGATATTGTTTATTTATATTTTTTGAAGTATTTATCTTACTTTAATTTGAGTTCTAGATTCTTTTCCATTTTATATTTATATTTTAACAAAATTCGCAAAAATTTGGTTTTTATTTTGAGCTTTGAAAATTAAAAAATGAAATGATCAAAAAATTCAATTAACAAAAAATTGTGAATGAAAAAAAAAAAAATAAGAAAATAATTTTAAAAACTTGAAAAATGAAATCAGATAGGCTAATTTTTTCAAAAATTAAAAAAAAGCAAAAATATTACGATTATTTGAATTAATGAATCTATAAATGAATCATTTTCAAAAATTTTTTTGCATCAATATTAAATAAAAAAATTAAAAAAATTTACATTTAAAAATCAAGAATCTTTCAATTTTCCTTATTTTTTAATTTCAAGAAATATTATTTGGATTATAAGGTAAAAAAGGATGGTTGTTCGATAATATTAATTTTATAAACAAATAATTAAAAAATAAAAAAATTTCAGAAAATTAGAATTGTCTCCTAAATGTTCTATTTTATTTCAGCCAAGCCAGCAAACGCAAAAATGAACTCAAACATTAATTTACTGAATTTTAAATTAATTGACAGTCTATATTTCCTTTATCAGATAAGAAAAAAATTTAAATTAAAAATTGTGCTGTTGTCAGAAAGATAAAAGAGAATGTTTGGTTGTATAATCTTTAATTGGAAAAATAAATCTAAAATTAAACGGCCGTCTAAGCCAAAAAATTTAATTAAGTTTCAAATTATTTTGGTATCAAAACTCCACAGCTTTTATATTGTTAGTATTTCTTAACCCTAAAAACTAGATATACATTTTTGCGCTTTGTTCGACAATAGCTGTCATGAGACTAGCTGCTTAGAAAAGCATGCATAAAGTTAAGAAAAAAGAAGAGTTTTATTTCAAATGCTTTGGCCTGAGCAACTTTAAAGGTTTCTTCTCCCTATTGCTCACGGCTGGTTCCCGAGCAAGGAAATTTTGACCGATTTCCTCTTCACAGAATCTCGCCTCGCTTGCTACTTGTCTTCCGCTGACTTTGCCTCCGATCGCTCTTCTATCCCGATTTCTTCTTCATCCAAATTTACAAGCTTAAAGAACGAAGAGTTTCTAGTAACAGTCTTGTCCCCTCTCCTGACCGTGATCATTGGGCCTTTGACTGCAATCACCTCAAACGAGCACGGGTCCCATTTCGGCGTCATTTTATTCTTCCTCTCTTGCTTGAGGAAAACTCGACTACCAACTCTAATGTCCCTGACTCTAACTTTCATTCGTCCATTGTATTCCTCTTTAATTGCCTTCTTGGCCAATGCATTGTTTTCCAGCGCTTTTTTCCTAGCTTCTTCCATATCGACCGTCCCTACTGCCGGTATACCTGAAGTCCGACTTCTCCCAAACATTGAAATTAACATTTTAAAAATAATGTCAGCAGAGATTCTTGCTGAAATCCGACGTAACTGGTCGATAGAAGCAAATTGGCCGGAAACCTTATTAGAGAATCCTAAGAACACTGAACTTGCATCGGTTATTCGGAGGCAACACGCCTGGATCAAAGGCCTCGTCGATGGTATCCTAGAATTGAAAGAGCAGAACGAAGCGCTAAAGAAAGAAATGGGCGAGATGAAAAAAAGTAGCAAAGAGCTTGCAAAAGAGAATTTATCGTTCAACTGGGCAAATGTAGTTGCGGATAATGCCCACAAGAAAGACAAGGCCGCCGCGATGATGGCAACTGTGGCTACAGAGCTAAGGAGGAAGGAGGAAAGAGCTCAGAACGTTATAGCTGCAATCCCAGGGAGCATGTTCAAGGAGAATGAAGAGATGATTCTGGCAAAAAAACTGGCCTTAGCAATTGGAGTACCAGAGGCCAAAGCAAAGAAAGCAAGATGTATCACTAAAAAAACGCCAGTTCGGGCAGTGGAGACAGCGTGATCGAAAATCGAGCGAATCCTATTCGTCGTTAAAATGGACAGTGTCAATTACAAGTTGGGCATGCTTGGCAATAGCAAAAAGCTACGTAATTCTGAGGAATTAAAAGGATTCTATATTGAAGGGATTATATAATGATATAATGCTTGGAGTTCGTCTCCAAGCATTATCGGCATCACCGAGACCTAGTTTGATCAGAGCTCAGTTGCCGAGCTTGATGGTTATCAGTTACTGAGAAAAGACCGCAACGGTGACAAGAAAGGTGGAGGAGTATGCTTATCCGTTAAGGTGTGCTATGAAGTCTACAGGACGTCGGAGGTAAGCTTTCTTTACCCTTGTTGTGAGCAGATATGGGTAGCTATCAAGATAGAGAATGTAAAACCACTACTTGTTGGCTGCATGTACAGGCATCCACCGCAAAACGACACCAATTGTCCGAGCGATTCAGATATTGTCATATCGACCTCACTTGAATCTACCTCAAACTTGCTAAGAAGCGGAAAGTATTCTGGCATCATTCTTATGGGCGACTTCAATTTGCCGCATGTCGAGTGGAATGAGGACGGAGCACCAATGCTAATTGATGTATCAACGAAGTACTGCCTCGTTGGTAATGCAAATAGCATTTCAAGTCTCGTGCAGATGGTTAAAGAAGAGATGTTCTTTTGTAACGAACATCTGATTACTCTGTTAGATATTGTGCTGGTTAGCGATCCAAACCGTGTGACAAATGTTAAGAGAGGCCCTCCTCTAGACAGAAATTCTTCTAGAAACCACTGTAGCTTGGGCTCCCAACTTCACTCCAGAGCTGCGCGGTCGCAAGCCTTCGACAGGAGAACACTGCATTGGCGTAGCGGTGATTTCGGCGCAATGAGTGAGTATTTTAAAAATTACAATTGACAAGGAGTAGTACAGAAAGGGTCTGTGCAAAATTTATTCAAATTTTCTAGGCATCTTCGGCGAAGCCGCGAAGTTATTCATCAAAAGGCGACGGAAGAAAATTCTCAACGCCAAACCACCTTTGTGGAATTACGAATTTGCTTCACTCTTTCGCCAGAAGAGACGTTCCTTTATACGCAAGCGTATCGACAGTCACAATGAGCAGCTGGGAAGCAAGCACAGAGATTTATGCAAGAGAGAAAAGCACGTGGTAAAAAAAAAGCATTATCGAATACCAGATAAAGCTAGTTCAGGCGGTAAAAAAAAATCCAAAGCAAATTTATTCCTACATGAACCGGCACTACTCGTCAAGACAAAGCATAGTAGCTTTGACGGACATCGATAGCAAAATCGTCACAGACAAAGTGAGCATCTGCGAAATACTGAATGCTTTCTTCTTCTCAGTATTTGAGCTTCCTCCCTCGAGAGAAGTCGTTGTCAGTGCGGAAGCTAGTTTCAAAGTAAGAGCAAGAGCTGATCCATGTTTTACAATTTAGGATGTCGTAACTCCAGAGAAGGTTTTGGCGAAACTCAAGAACTTTAACAGTAATAAGTCAGCTGGAGTCGACCAGATAGGCACACACCCACTTAAGATGTGTGCTGAGTCACTGGCTTCGCCTCTCTCGTACATGTTCGAGCAGTCCTTGATGTCATCAAAACTACCTAATGAATGGAAAATTACTAATGTACCGCCAATTCATAAAAGGGCAGTAGAACGATGGCAAGTACCGTCCAGTCTCTCTCATATCCATTCCATGCAAAGTCTTGGAGTCGCTGATCAAGGATTACATCGTCAACAGCTCGAGAAGAACAAGCTCATTACGGATAAACAGCACGGTTTCATGGCTCACAAGGCGTGCGTAACCAATCTTTTAGAAACTATGGATTTCATAACAAATTGCATGAGTCACTGACAGCCAGCAGATGTAATCTATTTGGATTTTGAGAAAGCATTTGACAAGGTGTCTCATGAACTGCTACTCGTTAAACTAGCGGCCTTCCAGAATTACTCATCAAGTGGATCCGATCTTTCCTAAGCCGTCGTAAACAACGAGTAGTGATTGGTGAAGTAGTATCAGATTGGGTGGTGGTCACTAGCGGCGTTCCTCAAGGATCTGTACTCGGTCCCCTCCTCTTCATCATCTTTATCAATGATATGCCGGATGTCTGCAATTCACTTTGTAAACCTTACGAGGATTAACAAGATCAATAGGACGATTAGAGAATTCTGTCGAGATGCAATTGGACTTGGACAAATTATCGGTTTAGTCGGATACATGGAAAACTTAATTTAACAAAGAGAAGTGTGTAGTCATGCATTTCAGTGCCAACAACAGTTGCTTTGACTATCAGATTGGAGGTGACACGCTGGCGAAGACAATGAAGGAACGAGATCTCGGCATCATCGTCAAGCGAACACGCCAAGCGAGCAGCGGCAAGAGCAACAATGGTAGCTAGTCGTATTAGATTCACATTCCAGTGTTTCTCTCTGAGGTTAGTAGACCTTATTTTCAAGTCATTTGTTCGCCCTCATCTGGAGTTTGCTGTAGGAGCCTGGAACACGTATCGATATCAATGTCCTCGAGAAAGTTCAGCGAAAATCTCGAAATTATTGCCTGAATTGAATGGAACACCTTACTGAGCCACTGTTGAGACTCACGAAAAAGAGCGAAAATGGAACATGAAAAATGGAACTGAGGTTCAGTGGAAGTAAGTGCTGTTGACACAGTCAGAAATAGTCTTTGCGAAAGAACATTAAATTCTTTAACAAGGAATGGGACACGTCAGTAGTAGTGGATGCAAGTCAGGTTAGGATTGCGGGCGTGCCCATTCAGACTAACTCAACGGACCCTGAAGACAAAAGAAAGAACAATTAAGTGGAACTGGCTTGAACATAAGGTTAGCCAAGAATAAAAGTTCCTTAGATGATATAACTTTAAAAATTGAAAGATTTTTAATGAGTTTTAATCCGTCTGAAAACTTGGACTTCAATATGCTCATCAAAATTTTATACCCAAATATTCAAATATTGAATTTTTAAAAAATTTTATTTGAGAATTTTATTAGTCGCCTTTTCCTTAAAAACCCGATCACTTTCTAAAGCCAACTAAAGTTAGTATTTTTTTTATAAATGACAACTTTTTTCTTTTAGATTCAAATTTCACATTGTTAAAGAAATAAACTATTAAAAATATAATATAACTAGGAAAATAGAATTTATAATACTACTGATTAATTTTTGAAGACTTAAACTTGTAATTTTTTGACTTTCGTAAAATTAAATGCACCAAAATAGGAAAAATCTAATTTTTTAATTAAAAATTTTAAAAATAAATTAGAAGTACAAATGATATTTAGCCTTTAATCTAAATCAATTTCCAAGCAAATTATTTGATTTCATTTGATTCAACAGAATTAGAACCTCTCTTTGAACTTAATGAGACAAAAATTGAAAAAAAAAATCTAAATGAAAAAAAGCTGCCATATTTATTGTTACATTAGGCTTAAATCAAGTTTAAAAATTAAATTTTTTGTTATTAATTTGTATCAAAAATATTTTAGTAATATAATTCAACATTTTTTATTTATTGTGTCAACATTCCAATTTTATTGACACATTATGTGTCAATAGAGCCACTCTTTATTTATTTAAAAAATAGTTTAGGAAAAGTTTTTTCCAGGGCAGTTCAGAATGGCAGAGCCTTCTTTTAAACCTACATGGTTGCAATATGATTAAATATGTATTAATAATGTGTGTACAATTAGAGTCGAAAAATTAATATTTATACTTTATATAAATTGTACTCATTTATTTTGCATAGTTTTTTTCATTTTCTTGTCTATCAAATAAATTCTTTATCTTGTAAAAATAAAAGATGCTCTAAAATACTTTGCGATATTTATTTAAATTAATTTTTTAGATTTTTATAATATTTACACAATTTTTCTCAATTTAATAAATGACTATTTCGAGTCGCCATCAGTCACATCAGATGATTTGCTCGACGAAGACTTGGAGCTTGTGGACAAAGTTGGCGAAGACAAAGACGACCTGGACACTTGACTCGGATTCCCATTTTCATTCAAATTCAACTCTTTCAACTCATTTATATCTCTTAAATAACTTAAATTGTCCTCATATTTGCTTTGTTTAAATTTTGAGGTGAACGCTGTAAAAGATCTTGAAAAATTTGATCGCCTAAAAGGGCTGACGGCCACATTATTTTTTTCATTTTTACTCATGAACGACTTTGAATGTTTTATGGGCACCTTTGTCGCAGGCTCCTGGGTCCTGCTCAAATCGGACAAAAATTCATAGCTCACCTCCATGTAGGCTTTGGGCGCGCTGTCCGACATCATTGTTGACTCGAACTCGAAGTGTTCTTCGATCATTGGGGTCGGTGATGGATAACAAGAGGACATTGATGACGATGAAGACGAAGACAAAAATAGCTCTTGGCTCACTTTGTTATCATATCTGTGCAATAAAGCCTCTGTCTTGGTCGCGCTTGCTTCCTCTTCTTGGTCCGCTGCGTTCTCTCTCTCTTCTTCTATCAAATCCATGTGGCCACCTATTTCCTCAAATTGTTCTTCATCTTCCTCGATGACATCGTCCAGTCTGGGCGCGCTGCACATGCCGTGCTGGACTGGCGGCTTGTAGGTTTGTGTTGCGCTGCGCAATTGTCTTTTTTTGCAGCCCAGCTGGTTTTGCAGCAGGCCGCCATTTTTCGAGTTGCACAGCCTTGAGTTTTGAAGGCGCTTTTTTTCCCTCTTATAGTCACTAAATGTCTGCTTTAGCTTGTCGTTTAGCAAGCTCTCAATTGCTTTGGCATGCTTGGCACTCTGGCACAAGGCGGCATGGCACCTTATTTCGGTCTTCAGATTTTTGCCCACATGCTGATAGACCCAGATCAAAAGCTTTGGGTTCATTGAGTGCGCTCTGCACAAATAAATTCTGTGGCCGAAGTATTCGGTGACTCCGTGGTCTCTGGTGTCGACCCTGAGGCCGCCTTGGGTCAGTGTGAGGCTCATTTTTATGCCAGCTTGACCGCCGTGTTTCACGTGATTGTCCCACAGAATCCTGACCGGCTTGTCAATGCTGAACAGTTGGCTGGAGTTTATTTCCTCGTTGAAACTAGTGTCCAAATTGAGGGTGTTGGTCGAGTTCAAAAAAGCGCCCTTCAGCAAACAGGTCATCACATTTCCCAGATAATGCACCTTGTAGATTATTTCCGCGCTATTTACCTCAAATGTTTTGCGACGACCAAATATTGAATTCAACATTTTGTCTTCTATTTTAGCAAATAAAATTTTTTTTTTTTTTTTTTATTAAACCATTTTTATCTAGAAAAAAATTAATTTAAAAATATTCATGCTCTTTTTTTTTTTTTGTTTAATAGACACTCGGAGCTAAATTTTGTTTTAGTTTTAGAAAAAAAAAATGTTTATCTGGAATTTGTCATAGCTAATTGGTAATGTGTTGGATTAATGGATGCGAAGATGAATGAAGGATAATGTGGTCAGTGGCAATGGCGATATTTGCTCAGAGATAATTTTTGATTAAGTTAAACTAAAATGTCATTTTAAAACTTAATTTTACACTCAAAAACAAAAAGATAATTTAGAAAGTTTGATTAGGTTTTATTTGATCCTTAAAAATTTGACTTTTCCTTTCAACTCATTCAAGTATTCAGCTGTTCTCCATTTTATGACTTTCTTTGGAGACAAATTTCAATTTTTTCTTGTTATTTTGTCTTCTATATTCCAATAAAAAGTTTGAATTTTGTATTTTTTATTTTATTAAAAATTAATAATAAAAATAAGTTTTTATTAAAAATAATAAAAACTTAAGTTAAAGAAAATAAAATTGAGTGCCCGAATAAATTGCGGGCTAAAAAAATTCAAGCAAAACAAAAATATGTGCTGTCATCTTAAAGTTGAGAATTAAAGAAATTTTTTAAAGAAAAATGAGCCTGTTGTAATTTTAAGATAAGGTTATGGTAAGATCAGTCATCTTGTTATAGAATGGAATAAAAATTGATTTTACTTATATGATTGATGGTTCAGTAGAAATTGAGCAAATCGAACAAAAAATTTGCTTTTTTTTTAAAAATAAAGATTAAAAAAAATTACCTAAATTTAAGTGTTTAATTTTTTTTTTAAATCAATCAAGTCAAAAGCCAAATTAAATCTTTATTGATGTTTTATTTTATTATTTTTTTTTGATAATGGAATAAATTATTTTAGGTCAACGAAACACTTTTTTTTTTCATCTCCAATGTGAATTTATCAAAATTGGAAATTTTTAATTACAATTGTTCAATTTGTACTGAATATCACAACGCTCATGTTGATCTTATTTTACCTAAAGCTAAGAATTTTTAATTAATTGAAATTATAAATTTTCAAAAAATACTATGCTCAACGAATATTTCTTCAGCCTTCAGCATCCCAATCCTACAGATTGATTATATTCTTTCTAAAACTTTTTTTTTAAATATTTTAATCTAATATATTAAAAAATTGCGATAAAATTTTGTTTTGCAGAATTCTAAAAATTTAGTCAAAAACGTCTAAAAATTTTATCATAGAAATTTACTTAAAAAGAGACTAAAAAAGTTTTTCTAAATTTAAATTAGTTAAAAATTAAAGATCATTTAGGATTGAAATGGTTAACAGAATTATAAAAAATAAAATTTTTTATTGCCTCTATTTGGCAAAATTTTTGTTTCATGAATACATTTTTTACCTTAGATTTATATAGTATTTTTTAAAGTAAAAATTATATATTTTTTTTTTGACATATAAATGATACTTTTAATATTTTCATTCACTTAATTTTTTTTTTCAACTAAAAATTATTTTCATTGTTAATTTTTCATTGAACAAAATAAATCTAAATATTTAAAAATATATTCAAACTTTGTATTTTGATTATTAAAAGATTATTAATAAATGGATAATGATTAAAAAATTAAAAAAAAAAATTAAGTGAATTAGAATATTAAAAGTATTATTGATATGTCAAGAAAAATATATAAAATTTACTTTTAAAAATACTTTATAAATCTAAGGTAAAAAATGTATTCATGAAATAAAAATCTTGCCATTTTTTTATTGATTGACTGAAATGTAGAATTAAATAAAAGTTAAAACGGAGAAAACATTAATAATTTACTCTTTAAACCTCTTTAATTGTTACCTTGAATTAAACCAGATTCGGCTGAGTAATTGGTGAGGAACTGGACAGTTGATAATTCGTTTTAAGTTAAAGTTTTGGAAAGGAGATAAGTTCCCTATTCTTTTATTCTTTTGATTACCGAACAATTGTTATTATTAATTAATAAGGTAGTAAAGATTTGTATTTAAAAAAACATGATTAATTCCTTTTTGTTTTCTAAATCTACATTTTTTGCTCTTAAACTTCTTAACTTAAATACTATCTTGACTTTTCAAAATAACATTACCACAATTTCTCTTTTAAAAGATATTTTTCACCTTGGCCTTATTTTCTAAATTAAATAACTTAATGTATACATAGAGAAACAAAAATTATCTTTTTTAATTGAGCCCGCTTTTTAAATTCATGAAATAATTTTATTTTTAATTCTAAATTTTTACCGAAAATATTTTAAAAAATTTGAAAAAGAAATATTTATGAAACCTAAAATTTTTTATTAAATAAAAAATATTTTTTTAAAAAAATTTCAACTGGAATTAAAAAAGACATGTAATTTAGCCATTTACAAGAGCAGATCTGGTGCAAATAGACTTTTCGTTAAGATAGATAATCTTGAATTTAGACGGTACATGAAGTTCATATTAAATGATGGTTACAAAAATCACAAAGAAGAATGTTAATTATCTGTGTTGCCAGAAAACTTGTTGGTTTTATTTTTTTTAAAAAATAAAATTGTCGATCAAGAAGAAATTTTTTAAAATAAACTACCTGCCTGGAAATTTTTTAAAAAATTTTTTTAAAATACATTTTTTTGTGCGTGAATAAATGGATTAAAGAGACTTTTAATCCATTTATTCATTCATCTATCCATTTACTGATTGTCTTTATTTTGCGCCCAAACAAGTAAGGTCTTTGATGCACTTTAATTTTAAAAGTGAAAATCAAGGTTAAGTAGATTAGGCTAAATTCTTAAAAACAAAATTAAAATCTAAATGGACAAAAAGAGGAATTATAATTTTATAGTTTCTAAACGATCTTCCAAAATTTTTGCCATACCATTAAATAATTAAAGGCTTTCTAAGTTTTATTAATTTTTTGAAATTTTTATTGTATTTTTATCAAATAAAAGATTTTTTTTTAAATTTAAGTCGATAATGTAAAACAATGTACTAATGAGTCGCACAACAAGTAATCTTTTGATTTGGAACATATTTAAAAAGAACGAAAAAAGAAAATGAATTTAATTATTCTAAAAAATATTAAAAATGAAAATTACTTAACTACTATTTGATATTTTATGCGCTTTTAATTAATTGATATGGTTATTCTAAAATTTGTTTAGCACTAGTCAAATTCTAGAAAAGAAATCTTGACAATTTTAAAATTTTCTTAATTTAGCCTCAATAAATGAAAACGAGTGTTTATTTAAAAAATCAATCAGAGCATTTAATTTTTTTATTAATCATTTTTAAAAACAAAAACAGATTGAAAAAGAATAAAGGTGTCATTTTTATCCTTAATTCTAAATTTTAAGAACAGATATTTTTGACTCAATAATTCATTAAATAAATAGAAGATAAAAATTCATTAAAATAGATTCAATTCATAAAATATCCTTAATTTCCATTATTTCATTTGAAATTTTTAGTTGCTGTTCCTTTCAGAAGCCATCAAGGTTTAAATAAACCAGTTAAATTTTAAAATGTAAAATTAATCCCTATGCTACTAAATTAATAAAAATTAATACTTTATTAGAAATAATCCTGATTTACTCAAACCGTTTTCTGCTATTTATAAAGACATTTTAAATTTGACTCGTAAATAAATTGTTAAAAAATAATCGATAATTGTTATCATATTATTTTTTGACTGATTCTAACAAGGTATCTTAATTAAATTTTTAAAAAATTTATTTTCTTTAATGAAAAAAATTTTATTCGGTATGTTTTTTAATTTTTTTTAATTAGCTGATAATTTAGTTTTTAGCAATTTATTGAAGATTATAATCCTCATGCAAGAGGTTTTGAAGGCTTGGTTCATTCAAACGAATTCTGGGTTAATCAAATATCACATTTTAATAAAATTAAATAAATAAAAATTAATTTTTAACTCAGCTCATCTATAAAGGTTTATTTAGTTACCGAATTATTATTATTTTTAAAATTTAATATCATCTTTTCCCAATCAAAGTATTCATTTTACTTGATATCCAATGACCATCTATTAAGTTGACGATTATAATCTAGACTTAAGAATAAGAATTCTGAATAGCTTCAATTATTTTTATCTTAATAAATTCTCTACACATTTACTCAATATTCCGCTCTTAAATACTGGCTTAAAAAAAAATAATTAAATCGATTATTTAATTAAAAATTATCAGATTAATTAAACATATCAAAATACAGGAAATGTTTTGAAATTTAATTAAAATAAATGAGTAGAAATAACAAAATTTATTTTATAATTTGAAATGGTTGGCCTTATCAATATTTTAACTTTTTCTAATGCCATTAATTAAATCATACCTTTTAACTTGAATTTGCATTTCGAGTAGGCATGAAAGAGGTTCATTTTTCTTCGTTATAAAATCTGTTTATCACAAAAAAAATTAATTCTTGAATAAATAAATAAAAAATACTTTTCAGCAATAGGATCTTTCAAACAGGTTTTTCAAATTTAAATAAAAATGATTTTGATTTTTTGACAAGAATTTTGCATCAGGATTGAAAGAAAAAAAACATTTAATTTTTATTCAAGTCTGTAATAATTTTTACTAAAAATAATTCAAATTCAAATTTTTTCTTTTGCTTTGAAATATTTTTTTAAAAGATTTGCATTCTGAATTTACGATTTAAAAATATCCTCATGCATCTTTTTGTCAATAATAATTTAACTTAATTGGTACCATCGAAATATTAATTGTTAAATACCCAGCATCTTTGTATAATTGTTAGCTTAAAGTTGGGCCTGAGGTTAACAATGAAAACAATTAAATAAATAAAAAAATTTCCAAGTAAACCTTCTAAATAAGTCATGTTCAACTAAACTAAAAAATAAATTTTAATGAAAAAATTTTTGAAATTATTTCTCACTAAAAATATTTAGCAGCTAAAGAGAACAGCTTTTAGAAAAATACTGTGTATGTCCCCTAATTTACATGTTTTTATAAAACTTCTTAAATTGTGAATTGCAGAATATTCGCTCAAGTTGATTTTAAATGTAACCGTGGAATTATCAGATAATAAAATTTACAGAAACATTTAAGGCTTTTTATTGTACTGTTTTTGTTTCAAAAATAAAATGATCAAACTGAGAGTAAATTTTATTATACAAAATGTATTACTTGGGAGAATCCAAAAGTTTTAAAGTTCTTATTTATTCTGCAAATTGATATATGATTTTCTAAAATGATTATTTTAATTTCTCATTTCTCATTTTCGATTTATTTCAAATCTCCATTTTTTGAAAAAGATAATTATTAATTTTACAGCTTCTTGGAGAATCCTTTTTAAGATGACCTACAATAAGATAAAGCTAAATGTGTTAAATAAGTGAGGATACAATTTTTATACCTTAAATTTTGATTTTTAAAAAAAGGAAACATTCTGGTTTAATTTTTAGTGAATTTCCAAAGCTTTATTTCATATCATTAAACTTGATCCAAAGCTTTGTAAATAAAAGATTAAACACTTTTTTTATAATTTAAAAATGAATGAAAATAATTTAATTTTGTGAATTAAATTTTTTCCATAAGCCCAAAGTTGATATTTTAAATTATTAAATTTAGGCTGAATAAAGGTGATACTTTGAGTGCATTAAAATTTACAGAACTAATTTCGACTTTTCAAAAATAAAGCTTATTATTTTTTTTTTATTTTTTCTCTTCTTATTTTTTGTTCTAGAATTCAAAATGCCAATAAAAATATTGAGTTAAAGAGAATCCTAAGATATCTAAACATTTGTTCAAGCTGAAAATTTTCTTGACTATGAAAAAAATTGAACACATTTTTACCATCTTAATTTACGTAAGCTTTCTTTAAGTTGGACCTCTTCATTAACCCTAGAAAATTGAATTAAAAATAAATCCAAAAAATCTATAATACTAATATAAAATGTTAAATTGACTTTTTTTTTTTTATTAAATTATCTGCAACGGATTTAACCGCGGAACTAAGAACTATCGTACTTAGCTATGGCAGATTTAAACTTTAAAAAAATTTAAATTAGTTTTTGAATAAATGTCAAAATTGTTTTTAAAACCATTCACATTCGATTGATTCTTAACTTCAGCTTCAGCTGGTAAAGTGACTTAAGTTTAAATTTTATTTGAATTTTTTTTAAATGTTCAGAATGTATAACTAAAATGAATTATTACCAATTATAAAAAACACAATATTTTTTCTACCATATTCAACAAATTATCTTGTAGATAACAATACATGCCCATTATATCTGATTCATTATTAAATTGATGAGATATCTGTCATAAACGATGATCAACTAACTCAAGGTGGCAAAAAATTTATTTTCAAAAATATAAATTAAGATTTAAGTTTTTTTAGGACGCGGAAGCCGAATGTAATATCAATTGAAAAATTATGAATTACTGGAACCTTACAGAAACATACTAAGTATTTTATTATGTAGACTTTTAGAAATTCTATAATTAAAATTCTAGAATTCCTAATTTCTACTCGTTATTTTAAAAATTAGATTTTATTTTTTGATTTTTTTCCATCGAGGGTTCAAGTGTTGACTAAATAAAGCTCTGAAGAAAACAAGATTGTTTAAAACCACTATACATGATAATTTAATTTAAATGTATTTTTAATTTAGCTGATAAAATCTTGCGAAACAAATTTAAGAGTTCATCTTTCTAAGTTTAGATTTCATATTGATTGCTCATTAAAAATAAAAATAAGCTACCGTAAACTCGTGACATTTTATAGAACTAAATTATCTCTTTTAGTAAAAAAGTTATTCAAGTTTATCTGAATTGAAATGATCGAATTGAAACGAACTTCACAACCTCAAAGAATCGTGGTAGAAAAAGGCTAATCGTGACGAAAATGGTAAAATTATTAGGCAAAATAAAAAATAAATGTTTTTATACAGTTTTTTTGGCTATTAAATCGAATTTTTTAATTTTAATTTTAATTTTTAATTTTTGATCGAATTTAATTTTTACTCTTATAATAAATACAAAAATTAGAAAAAATTTTATTTTTAATTTTTTTAAATTTCGAATTTAACTCTACAATTTTTTAATTTTATTGTAAAATAAATTCGAAACTATTCTAAGAATAAAATCAAAGTTTTGCGCTTACTCTTAGTCAAAGTAAGACGTCAAGGTTTATTCTAAAAAAAAATAAAAAAATTTTTAACATGGTTTCGATGGTATTAGTTCCGTATGGAATAAACCCAAATTTTGACATTGTTCCAAGAGTAATGGTCACGAGTTTACGGAATTAAATATCAGGTTCCATTAATTTTGAAAGATTTTACAATACAAATTTAATAAATTTTGAAAATTTTCTAATATTTCCCTTTAAGTAGATATTTTTTACTTTGGCAATCCGAGCCATCTTTTACGATCCACTGTCCTCATCATTAATGCTTAACACTTATTATGATGTTAAATATTTAGTTATTTGTTAGCACAGAAATAGTTTACAAATTAAAATTAAAGTTTTTTTTTTTTAAATTAACACCGATGAATTTTATTTTTGTTACTAATTTTTTGATCATTTTACACTAGGCCGTTATTTAAAATTATTTTCCAAAAGATGGGATCAATGAAAAAAAGATTTTTAAATTAAATTATCTCTAATAAATCTCTGAGGATTTTTTGGAGGAAATTTATCCAAAGCCTTTTAAAATTTTTTTTAAATATTTTAAAGCATGATTTTAAATTTTTTAAATATTGTTGATCCACTCTTTCAAATTTTTAGTATAAATCGAATAAATTGATCCTGGCATTAGAATAGTGACTTTTTATCTTTTTAAAGTAATTATGAAAAGTGTAAATAAAAGCGTCGAAAGACGTAAGTAGCGAATATAAAAAACTCTGTTTTATAAAAAGTTGAGCGTATACCTGACTCCATTGTGTAATTGCTACCTTGCTATTTATTCTTTCTTTCCTGAACCTTTCAGCGCTTAAACATGCAGTATATTTAATTACTTGCATCATAAATTTCATTTTATTTTTTTTTTTTTTAGTATTTAATCTGAGAGAGCTTTAGCTCGTTACACATAAAAAAGTAAGTAACTGATAGAGACACTTAATAATATTCCTTAAATTTTTTTGTTACTATTTTTGCTCCAGCTTCCAAAAATTTCAAGTACCACATACAATTTTTAGTGCACCGATTAACCATCTAAATGAAAACGTGATACAGATGCTGTTTCGAGTTTGGCAATTACATGGGCGACTGCTTTAAATGTAGGAAAGTGTAAAGTTATGCACATTGGAAATAAACGTCAGCATTAGGACTACTCAATTTTTAATAAGCATGGAACAAAGTCTAAAAACAACAAAAAAATTGAAAAAGGATTAATATTAAATCAACTTATTTAAAATCTTTTGAAGTTAATTTTACAAATGCGTCTAAAAATGAAGCATAGCTTACTAGTTTATCCTAAAGGTCCTTTGAGCTAAAAATTTCAAAATATTTTAATTTATAAAAAAGTAAAAAACTTTAAAATTTAAATTTTTTTTATAAATTCTAAATTACAAAATAAAATATTTTTATAAAAAAAATAAAATAAACAAAAAAAACTTCAAAATTGAATTTTCCAATTAATTAAATATTGAATCTGAACTAAAATTTTTAACAAGGCCACGAATTTGACTAAGGTTAGCGAGACAAAACCTTAAACTTTATATAAACATAACACAAATATCCGACTTTGAGTTACCAAGTTCTCAACCATGATTTTCTTAGCTATTCGGCTTATCCAAATGGATTAAGCGGCCCGAAATACAATAAATACTTAGAAGTTTACTTAGAATTGTTTGATCAATAGAAAATATTTACTCAACGTTTAAGATAAAGAATTTAAATCTCTTTTATCGAAAAATCCAATACTTAACTTGAGTGGACTTTGGATATGAGCAATCTTATCCAATTAGGTCTAATGTGAAATAAAAATCTAGAGATTTTGAGTTTAAGATCGCATACTTTTTGATAATCATAGATTTTAGATTAATCTAAGTAGAAAAAGTAAACCATCCGACCAATTTATATGGGTTGTATAAGACGTGATTAGCTGGTTAATTTAAAAATAAAGCTTGATAGCCGCCGAAATTTGAAACTGACTAATAAAAAAATCGATCTTTTTATTTTATTATACATAATAAATAAAGTATTAAATAATGGTTTCAAGTCACTCAAGTATTTTCCTAATAGTATTTAAAAAATATTTTAATTTCAAACAAAAAATTTATCTGAAAGCTGAGCTTTTGTTATTCTTGAATAAAAGTTTGAAACTTGATTCAAGGAGTTGATTTATTTATTTAGAAAAAGAAATAGTAAAAACCTGTGCCTCCAAAGTCTCCGAGTTTATCACACTATTAATGCTCGATAAACGATATGTACATATATTGATAAAACAAACCATATTAATAAATATCATTGAGAAAAAATGAAAAATTTTCTTCTATATTAGAAAAGCTCATTAGAAAAAAATTTTAATTAAGTGTCTAGTCCATCATTTGCATTTTTGGTCGAATCTCAAGAACACAATGAATGTATGCTAAGTTTGTAAAATATTCTTCAACTCTAAATATTCTAAATTTTTCACTCTAATTATTTTTGTGTTTAGACGGACATTTATTTTGTCCATTTTTGAAAAATTTTTTTATTATTTATTCTTATTTCCGGAAATATTTAATAAACAATCACAAATGTCAATGTACATGTCTTAAATTGCCTTTGATTTTGATTTATCAGACAAGCTTCTAATATTTTCTATTCAAATGATCAATAAAATTTTTTTTTTTAATTAATTAACAAAAATTTCTAAATAATTAAATTTTAGATACATTTTTTTTTATTTCTTTGTTCGTTTTATTTTCTTTTATAGTTAAGATTTTTTTGTCATCGGTGTTTGTTGACAAAAAATTAATAGGCTGAAGATTTGCGGTCTTTTAAAACTGAAGAATTGTTTTTTTTTATTAATAAACTTTTTCGGAGACTTTTGGACAGCTAAGGTTGATCATAGATCTCCCAATCTCCCAATCTCCCAAATTGAAAAAAAAATCTTCATTAAAAATAAAAATTGAGTTTTAAATAAACGAGCAAATAAAAAATTAAATCCATCTTTAAATGATTCGATTGTTTATTTGGATACACTTTTTAAATTTTACATTATTTAGTAATTTTTCTTTTAGTTTTCCCCTTTTTCTATATAATTTAATGCAAAAAAATTAAATGTTATCTTTTTATAAAAAGAAAGCAAAAGAAAACTATAAAGGTATTCTCTTTATTTTCTTTTTTTTTCTTTTTTATTTCTAATTTAAATCTCCACTAAGGTATTTATTTAAATAATAAAAAGTTGTGTAGAATCAAACTATCAAATCATCACTGAGTATTTTTTATTAAATTAAAAACATTTTAGTTAATAAAAAAATTGTTTGTAAAATAAGGAATGATTAATACAGTCCGATTTCTCTCTTTTAAAAAATAAAATAACGAATAACAATTTTTCCAGTTTATTTTTTGTTTAAAATCCGCTTTAACAAAAACTTAACAATTTTTTTCTTTTTATTTCAAAATTTTAACCTTAATTATTTAAATATTTTCTTTTGTTTTTTTTTCATTATTTTCATTTTTTAATTTCCATAAACGATTAACTCTTGATGAAAGCATTAAATTTTAAAACTAAATTGAAAACTTGTGTTTTCGTAAATTTTGTTTTAAGTTTGCTACCAGTAGAGTTCAAGTATAAAGAAACTAATTTAAATAAAGAAAAATATTCAAATAAAGCTTTTGATTTAATTTTTTCATTTAAATATTAAAAAAAACTTCAATTGCGCTTTGAGAGCGATATCTGAAAAAGGGACATCTCTCTAAAAAAAAAATGAAAAATTATTCTATAGTTCGAATTTTTCTCAGGTCCTCTAATGCTGATCTGGATGCAAAAAAAGAAAAATGAGACGATTTTAAAGTCTAAAATTCTTCGGTTCTGAGAAAAAACATAATTTTTAGATAACTGAAAAAATTTTTTTACCTTTATGGTAAAAAAGTTTATTAATTTAATTTAACATTTTTCTCTTTATGTAACTGTTATTATGATTAAAGAATTGGCTCAGACCTAATATCGACTAAGTATATTTTTATATTTTTTTTAGCATTAACATGTTCTCTGGTATTTTATAAATAAAAATTTTAGAAAATCTCTTTAAAAAATGTTTTATTTTGAATTTACTTTTCAAAGTTATTTTTGATTTATATTAGGTAAATGCTGAAAAATATAAAATCAAATCCATTAAGATAAAAATTTTATTTAAATAATAGTAAAAAATCAAAGAAAAGATTTTATCTTTTCTAAACTTATGCATCAAATACTTAAAAAAAAATTTTATCATTCAAAATAAATTTTAAATTTTTAGATATTTAACAACTTTAATACCGTTGTACTTCTGTTTCTCGCAAATTATAATGAACTCTAAAAATATGTTTAAAATCTTATTTAAAAATAGTACTTGGAGTAAATTCTGACGCTATTCCTTTGAATACTTATGATAGAAGAAATAATTGCTTTATATTTATATATTTACATTTATATATATACACATAAAGATTATTCCCTTGGTTTTTTTTTAATAAATATTTTAAAATTATCATGGTTGTGAAGTTGGTTTCAAATCGATCTTATCAATTCAGAAAAACTTGAATAATTTTTTTACTAAAAGAGATAACTTAGTTCTATAAAATGCTAAGCATATTTGCTTGATACAGCAAAATAGGTCTGCAAGTACTCTGCAATTTTATGCATTTTGCACGCCATTAAAAAGTATTCAAATTAATTGTGCACTTACTTTGCAGAGTTTTTGCAGACATTTATATTTTCGGATTAAGCAAAGTTGCTTAAATATTAAGCATTTTACAAAACTAAATTATTCCTTATAGTAAAAAAGTTGTTCAAATTTTTCTGAATTGAAACGATCGAATTAAAATGAACTTCCCAACCCCTAAATTATCTAATTTTTATTCGTAACAAATCATCACCATATCGGTGTTTACTGAAATAAATAAAATTATTCCTGTTATCTAACAACAAATACATAATCAAAAATTATTTTAAAAAAGTATTTTAATAAATACTAAGCTTATCATTGGCCAGTATTACATATTATTTAATAAAAATTTTTTTTTTATTAAATTATGGCAAAAATAAATTAATAAGTAAGCTTCCAGAAATGAATATCATTTACTTTATTTAGCTGACAAATATAATAAATAAGCTCGTTTATTTACAAGTACTTTTGTCACCTAGAGACTGGCGTGAAATGAATACAAAGTAATGATGTAACAGTTTAATTAATTGAAGCGAATCTAGAATATCTAAAAATTCAATATTAAAAAATAACAAATTTTTCATTTAAAAATAATTTGCCAAGAACCATTCAAAGTAATTGAATAACCGATTTGTATTTTTCGAGAAAAACAAAATTTAACAATATAAGACCTTAGTAAAAGTTCTCTCATTTGTTTAAAAAAAACTCCTATTAAAACCTAAAAAAGAAACAAATTTTAAATAAATTAAATTTCACCAAAATTGTATTTACCTTTGCAAAAACAATCACTTGTTTGCTTTTTAGTATCCGTAAAAATTCTAAAATTTTCAAAAAATCCTTTTGCCATTTTAGTACAATTTTACATAATGTAAATAAATTTAATTTAGTTTCTTTAGGTAATACGATTAAAATAATTGTTATGTATTAAATTAAATATAAAAAAAGGGCTTAAAATATTAGACTGAATAGTGGTGCCTTGATTATTTGAAACTAAAAAAATTTAACAAAACATAAATTTCTTATGTTATTTTAGGAATTTTTTTTCAAAGTGTCCCTTTTTTTTACAATCTGCTTAAATTGCGCAATAGAGCAAATTTGCTTAACAAAAAAAACATTTAGAAAAAAATGTTAATCATAAAAAACTTATCTTTATAAGGCATTTGGTTCATTGATATTAATTTTAATTGACTGAATCGAAGCTTGAACTCTCTAAATAAATGTCTACAATTTTAAAATCGGTCTGTGAAATTCAAACTCGATATCTAGGACAAGTTACTGAATAAATTTAAATTTTTTTCTACTAAAGCAAATTAATACTTTTAGCTTAATTTGTGAATTCTAAAATTACTAATTATAATTTTAATGATTTAAATCCTCTTTTTTTGAATTAATAAAAAAATTTATGCAAACAAGTGCTAATGATTTTAAATACTGTGACCGGATTTCGAATCAGATAAATATGTAAATTTAAATTCAGCATATTAGTTTGTTCTCGATTAAATGGAAAATTTGAGCAAAATTACTAAAAAATTTTATTTAAAAAATTAAATTAATTTAATAAAATTAATTTTTTTTAAAGACATAAATTAGACCAGTCTTGTCAAAAGAATAATTTTCGACCTCGAAACAGGCACGTTTTGACCATACTCCTTCATCGACCATACCATTCATCAAAGGCTCCAATTTATTCTCATATTCTTTCACATAACTCAAATACTCTTTTCTCATTACTAAAATAATGTATCCATTTGGTTTGACAAGACGTGCTATCTCTCGGACTCCCTCACATGGAATATGACCCTCGCCAAACGCACCTGATAGCACTCCGACATCGTAGGCTCCAGTTTCTATTGAAGTCTTCTGATCTCCCGATATGCCCTCTACAAATAAATTTTGATATATATTCTTGGATCTAGCTATTTCTATCATTGAAGCTGATGGGTCAATGGCATCTATCTGGCTAAATCCATGCTGTTTGAGAAAATATCCGCAAAAGCCAGTGCCAGCTCCGATGTCAATTATTCTCAAATTTTTATCCGGAATGAAAATATTGCATAGGTCGGCTGCCACTTGGGGTCCACGGTAAACACTTGAGTCTAAATCACCGTCATAATTTTCGGCCCATTGATTGTAATAGTCTACCACTTGTTGATTTTGAATTCCTGGTATATGTGCACCAAAATTTCGCTGGTACTTTGAATCTTGTTCAGATTTAACATTGTTTGACTCTGTTGAAGACATTCTAGCTAAGTTTGCTCTAGAATTTTTTCGCTTAAATACCAAAATTTTATCTAAATAGTTTTTCAAAGTTTTAAATCAACCATAAAATTTAAAGATAGTAAATAATTGCCAATATTTTTGATATTTTATCTTATCTTGTTGATAGCATTTTAAATTAAAAAAAGATAAAATTTAAACTAAATTTTCTTGTTTAGGTCTTAAACTCGTTGTGCAAAATATCAACTTCAACAAACTTTGTGTCAACCACAAGCGAAATTCTAGCTAAGTTAGCTCTAGAATTTTTTCGCTTGTGGTTGACACAAAGTTTGTTGAAGTTGATATTTTGCACAACGAGTTTAAGACCTAAACAAGAAAATTTAGTTTAAATTTTATCTTTTTTTAATTTAAAATGCTATCAACAGGATAAGTTTACTTCCAATGTGCTTAACTTTACACTTTCCTATATTTGAAGCAGTCGCCCATGTAATTGCCAAGCTCGAAACAGCATCTGTATCACGTTATTATTCAGATAGTTAATCGGTGCACTAAAAATTGTGCACTTACTTTGCAGAGTTTTTGCAGACATATATTTTCGGATTAAGCAAAGTTGCTTAAATATTAAGCATTTTACAAAACTAAATTATTCCTTATTGTAAAAAAAATTATTCTAATTTTTCTGAATTGAAACGATCGAATAAAAATGAACTTCACAACCCCTAAATTATCTAATTTTTATCTAATTTATATAGACTTTAACAATCAGGAAAAATAAAAAATCTACTTGTTCCACGATTTACTAAAAAAAAGAGCACCTAGAACACCTTTGCTTGAAAATCACACCTTTCCTCTAATTATTTTATGAAGCAAATATAAATGCTTAATACTTTAATTTAAAATAACACTCTATCATTTTTTATTTGAGTTTGCCTTTTAATTTTCTCGCTTAAATACCAAACTTTTATCTAAGAGTATTTCAAAGTTTTAAATCAATGATTAATTATAAAATACTTGTTTTTATATTTGTACTAAAGCAATACTTTAAATTTTTTTAAAATATTGAATTTTATAGTAAAGGAAAAAATTGTTCTATAAAAAATTAAACAATGTAGTTTTAAATTAAAATTTTATTTAAACTAAATAGTTTTAAATAGTTATATAAAAAATATATAATTATTTAATTATATGCCCTCTATTCATTTGAATTCTTCAGGTAGAACATACTTCTTTCAACAAATTTTAAGATTAAAATTGATAACTTAAGGTAAAAAAATTCCCTTTGTGATGTAAAGATGCTCTATATTCTGAGCTGGTTATCTTGAAAAAAAAATTGAAAATTTTTTCGGAAAAATTTTGACATTTTTTAACTTTTTCGGGATCTACTTTTTTTGCAAACCCCTTAACCTATATATTTTTATACAAATTCTGAAACTAGACAAAATTCTGAACAAAATGATGGTTTTAATTTTTTTATTTTCTCCATTATTTAGGCGGCTCAATGAATAATTAGCCGTTCCATTAACCAAGTGGCACCTTTTTAGAACCTCTTTAGCTAATCTATCCAATTCTAAAGTTAAAATTTCCCAGAGAGTCTAATCATACTAATCGCCTCTTTTATATTTGGTGCGATTAATTTATTTGAATTTTCCAATGAAGCTAAACAGTGTTGAATAACTAATTTCTTATAATGATATTTTAATGACCTTATGATTCCGGCGTCCGTAGGTTGAATACAGAAGTCAAATTTGGAGGCAAAAAGGGTATTTTACGATTATTTAAAATCAAATTGTCACTATGAGTAGATGCGTTATCTAACAACAAGAGAACTTTTCTATTTTCTTTTTTCATGCGCTCATTAAACTTTTCTACCCAGTTTTTAAAAATAACCCTCGTTAGGCATTGTGAAATTTCATACAAATCTTCCAATACAAAAATAAAAAATTTTTATAATTTTTGTTCTAAGGGCCAAAAACTTGTTCTGTAAATGAAACAAATGTTGTTTCACCTTCACCTTCTGTGGAAGTCTGCAAAATCTGTTTTATTTTTAAATCTTTTAAATTGGGTGCAATTTTGCAGAATTCGCACAGATTTTGCAGACTTCCACAAAAGGTGAAACAACATTTGTTTCACTTTGTTTCATTTACAGAACAAGTTTTTGACACTTAGAACAAAAATTATAAAAATTTTTTATTTTTGTATTGGAAGTTTTGTATGAAATTTTACAATGCCCACTCGTTATCAAAGCTTTTACATTAGAATAAAAGTTAACGTAATTGTTTTGTCAAAAGGGTCCTTCAATGTACACCTCAAGGGCGACGTAAGGTAGGACGACCAGCAATAACATAGAGGTCAACAATCAGGAAAGAGCTCATCGAAATGGGAATGACATGGAGAGAAGCAAGGGTAAAGGCGAAAGATCGAGTTGAGTGGAAATCAATAGTAATGACCCTATTGTTAAGACCTAAGTCTTGACATGTCTCTACTTATTATTTAATCTTGAATTAACTGCAGCTGAATCACATGTTCTAGCTACTATATAAACCACTACCTCTTTTGTTATAACTTTGGATTCCATTTAAATAAACTTTAACTAAATTTAATTGTTTTATTTACTTCTTGGCTTAAATCCCTAAAGTCCAAAACCGAGACTTTACACTATGCTCCACAAGGAGTGAATAAGGAAAAAAAATTGATTGATAAAATTTTCCAAGGGTTTGTGAAGTTGTTTTCAATTCGATCATTTCAATCCAGAAAAACTTGAATAACTTTTTTACTAAAAGAGATAATTTAGTTCTATAAAATGCTCAATTATAAGCAAATTTGCTTAATTCAGTAAAATAAGTCTGCAAAATACTCTGCAATTTTATGCATTTTGCACGCCATTAAAAAGTATTCAAATTAATTGTGCACTTACTTTGCAGAGTTTTTGCAGAGTTTTTGCAGACATTTATATTTTCGGATTAAGCAAAGTTGCTTAAATATTAAGCATTTTACAAAGCTAAATTATTCCTTTTAGTAAAAAAGTTTGCTAATTTGCTAATTGATTGATTTTTGGATTATGGTTAAGATTGTCAGAATCAAAAATATCATAGTCAAATTGTCAGAAAAAAAATGTCATTTCTGACAATTTTAACAAAAAGATAGTGATAATTTTTTAATTATTATTTTATTAATTTTTTTATAGAAATTTATTATATGATAAAAAAAAATCACAAAAATAATTAGTTAAAAAATTCAGAAATAAAATATTAATTTAAGTCGAAAGTAATTTCATTTTTTGTAAATACATAGTTATCAATTAATGAATAAGAAAATTAAATGAGAGATAAATTATAAAACAATCAAACTTATCTCTAATTTTTTTTTGATCAAAAATTAATTTACCAGGATCAATATCCATTGCTAGAGCCAACGCATAACCAAGCGCAAACAAGCCACTGTCAATCGAACCATTTTGATTAGAAACTGGAATATGATTAATTTTGATAAATCTAGACCCACCATTTATTCTTTTTAGTACATTTTTAATAGTGTTTAAATAATAACCGGGATTATTTAAGCTAACGTAAATGTACCAATTATTTGAACAAGCAGGCTTACTTGGATTATAGTTTGAAATAACGACCCAGTGATTTTTAGCATGAGCAACTTGGACAAAAAGTGATTCATCAAGTACATCAAGATTAAAAGGAGGACCCTCAAATGAATAATAATCGGGCATAAACAAACCATTTGAACCATATTTTTTAAATATAAGGTTTTTGAATTCTGTTATATGCAAATTATTTAATTCTTTGTTTTTATCGAGCTCTAAAAGATCTAGAGAAATAGGAACCCGCTCAAAGTCAGTAAAAGATCTAGCTTCTAAAAAATATATTTCTCCCGATTCATCAGATTTGAATTTTTTTAGGGTTTACAGGAACTTCTTTTTATATTCATCTTCATTACCTTTTCTAATTAAACTTCAATAAAAATTTTTATTATTGATGTTCATTAAATTTTATAAATTAGGATTCAATTTAATTTAATTAATATTCAATTGTCAGTTAATTTAAAAAAAAAAAGAAAAAAGTAAAAACGTAAAAACAAAAATCAGAATTGGTTTTGACAATTTTATTTCTGACTTTTTTTTTCTGACAATTTGACTATGATATTTTTGATTCAGACAATCTTAACCACTGGTTAAGATTAACAAAAATTATGTCGCTATTTTTTTCTCTAAAAAAAAATTCTCTAAAAAGTTTTTTCTCTTTTATGAACGTTTACCATTAAATGTACACAAGAAATTTATTTGCAAAAATATCTTAACAAAAGAGCAAAACTTTGTACGGATTGGAGATTAAAAAAGTTCGATATATAGAATCCAAAATCACTGTAAAATACAGAAAACACCTTTTTTTTTACTAAATTTGCTCGGATAAGCGAGACTTACGAGTAAACAAGAATCGGATTAAAAAGGTTTAACTATATTTAAATAAATTATTCAAATTAAATTTTTTTCAATAATTTGACAAACTTCATAATTTAAAATAAAATATTTGGTAGACAATGATCGATCTAAAATTTTCTCATCTAATTTAAATTGAAAATAAAAATAAAAAAATAAAAAAAATTGATAAATTTATTGGCCTAATTTTTTTATTCTCTTTAGTTAAAATAAACATAGATTTTTTAATTTTTAATTTTTATTGATTCTATGGAAATACAGAAAAAAAATTTTGATCTGATTAAAATTTTAAATAATTTACTTGAAAGCTGTGATCTAAAATTAAGCGAAAACTTGGGCACAATTCGCTATTTGATTGATGACTTTCTAAATCTCAGCTTTGATTTGGAGCACAAAAACAAGCTGAATCAGGTGGTAAATGGCACAAATAAAATGATTAAGGAAATAGACCAACTTTTCGAGCTCATATCCAAACACTCGACATCTTTGCTAATCGATTGGAGTCTATTTTTAAACAAGATTACCCTAATGAATGTAACTTAGTCATCTTGTTTAATTTTTCTAGTATTTTTTTTCTTAGGAATGCATCCGTCTAATGGAAGAAAGTATCAATTGTTTGATGTCTACAAAAAATGCTGAAAATTATCAAAAATTAATAAATTATGATCACAAATTAAAAAACTTTAAAAATGTAAAAATTTCTTTCAGTTTTAAAATTGACTCGAATTGCGCTTCTGGTTCCAGATCTTTGCGCTCAAGTCTTTTGAAACTAAGCAAAAGTGCCAAGTCATTGCAAAAAACTTCTTCTCAATTGGCACAAAATTTAAGCCAAAAAAACTTAGCAAGCTTTACAAAGCAATTTAAAATACTTTCAAGCAAATTTTGTTTGCTTGAAATTTATGATAAAAAAATAGTTTGCAAGCTAAATTATTCAATTTTTGATAGTAAATTTCAAACAGGCGTCTTGTTAAAATACCAAGTTAATTTAAAATAAATTTTTTTTAGAAATTTAACTTTTTTATTGCAAAATGGACCCCAAATTTGAGTTGAACAAGTCTCGTTATGACCTGGTAGAAGATGAAAAATTTTCCAATAATATTAATAATTAATTTTTAAACTTTTAATTTATGCAATTAGAACACCTTTATGGGCAGGTTTTACCATAACATGGATATCATCGACCCTAAAACTCTTTTTGTGTCCAGCGTAAGAGCAACTTCAACAAAAAAATTCTCAATTTTTTTAATCAATTTTAAAGGCTAAACTTAAAGAAAGTGTGCAGCTGCTAGAAGCCTTTAAAAATGGCACTCTTTCGAGTACAGTTAGTGATTCTCAACTTTGGGACGCTCAAAAAATCAAGCAGTCGACCCTTCATCCGGACACGGGCGAGAAAATTTTTATGCCTTTTAGGTTCAAAATTAAAATTAAAAACTCTTGAACTTTTTCTATATTTAAATCTAAAGAATGTCTGGCTATGTTCCATTTAACTCGCCGATTCTGGCCGGTCTTTTGATGCCGAATCCAACAATGGCTCAGACCATTTTTTGGCAATGGTTGAATCAGTCTCACAATGCGTGTGTAAACTATGCTAATCGCAATGCAACTAAGCCTACCAATTTTTCCACATTTATGCAGGGCTACACAGGTGCTGTGACTGCAGCTATTTCTATATCTGTAGGGCTGAATTTGTTGCTTAAAAAAGCGAGCAATCTAGCACCTGCTACAAAAAGTATGATCCAGAGATTTGTTCCGCTACCAGCCGTAATGACAGCTAGCACTCTAAATGTAATTTTGATGAGAAAACATGAATGCAATGAAGGAATTGACGTGATGGATAGAAATGGTCAGGTTATAGGCTCATCCAAAATAGCTGCCAAGAAAGCTCTGACTGAGATGGCTATTTCACGCGCTGCTCTGCCAATTCCATTGCTAGCCATACCACCAATAGTCATGACCATGCTGGAAAAGACCGCTCTTTTGAAAAAAAATCCAAGACTCCATATGCCTTTTAATATTTTAGTCTGCTCAGTAACATTTTTCTTTGCGCTGCCCGCCACAATAGCCATATTTCCTCAGATGTCCGAGGTCAAGACTCAAGATCTGGAAAAAGATATCCAAGAAAAAACAAATGATGAAGTTGTATTTTATAACAAAGGTCTTTAGATTTTAGTTAATATATTTTATAGATTAATTTTAATTTTACCATGAAAATTAATCATTCAGAAATTTTAAATAAAATTGTTTTTTTGCTCTCTGGTATTTTTTTAATTCTTCCACCTTCAACCGCTCTCGTTCTTAGCCCAAGAACTTTGTTTTGGTGCCTCAACAAAAAAAGCTTCTTGTGTGGCATAAGATCTCCACGCTACTTCTTCATAGGGCTGCTTCATTAGAAGCGAATTTTTTCTTTTTTGAAATCTTTTCAGCGCTAAATTTTTAAATCAAATCAAATAAAAGAAAAAAAAAATCTTGGATCTTCAATTTTTGTTTAGCAGGTAAATATCACTTTTTATTTCTACATTATCAAGGGAAATAAATTTAAAAGGAAACTTTAATTAAGCTAAAGAGTGAAAATTTATAACAGAGGAAAAATTTAAAGAAGGAAAAAACATATTGAATAATTTTAATTGAAATATTATTATTTTAAAATATGATACAATCATGAATTGTATTTTCATACAATATTGATAAAGCATGAAAAAAAGTTCGATTTTTCAAATTTATTTTAAATAAAAATCAAATGTGAGTTACTTTTGTAATCTTATTACATTGAAATTTAATAGATAACATCGAAAAAGGAATATTTAGATTCTATTGTTTTAAAAAAATCTTAAATTTTATTTTTTTAAAACATGTAGGAAAGTAAATTTCTTTAAAAAAGTTAAATATTTTATCATATTTGCTAATATCCTAACTTGATTTTAATAATTTTCAGAATAAAAAAATAATCAAAATACAATTCAAATCAAGTTTTTTAAAACATATTAAAAAATATTATTAATTTTAAATTTATTTTTTAAAATGGCATTGATATCAAACGAAGATATTTCTTATTCATTGAGTTCTGTATGAACAATATAAGCTTTAAATAGTATCAAGGGTCTTGAGAACCATTTTAAAATACTATAAAGGGTTCTCAGTTTATCCACAAAAAAAAAATATTCTTCATCTGTTAGTCTTGTAACATTTTCAAAATTTTGTTCACTTTTTTCTTTATTATCAAAACTACTTAACACGGGGCTGAAAAGGAGGTTAATTACCATTCAAAAACTTTCCGGGGTCCTCATCTAATAATTATTTTAATAAAATAAAAAATTAAATACTATAAAATGATTATAATTGGACAATCAAAAAATAAATTCTTTCATTCCTTTTTCTTTTTAAGTCAATTTTAAAAATGTAAAACTTTAATGTTTTTTTATATTCTAAATTTTTTAAACAAATATAAACAAGTTTTTTTTTCAAAATTCATTATAAATTTCCTTGTCCTAAAAGGACAAGTAGCTCTGCTCTTCAAGCCATGGCTTTCTGTTGACATAATTGAACATAATCGTTATTTAGCTCAGGTCTAGCTCATTAGTCGATATATTTTTTCTTATCATAGTATTTCTCCACACTTGCTGTTCTCTAATTAACTATTTAGTGTGAAAAAAGGTGAAGAAAAAACAAATAGTAAAATTAAATTTCAAATTTTGAAATTAAATTTTATTGATTTAATTAAAATTGCTTTATTTATAAAATTTGTGTATTTAAATTGCTTTATTTTAATATTTATTACATAATTATTTAAGAATTATTTTAATTTGATAAGTTTTAGAGGTAAAAGATTTATTTTGCTTTCTCATAGCAATTATTGCAATTGTGAGATAAATAATTTATTTGGTTTTATTTAATTTTATAATTTATTATTTTTAAACTGAATATTTAATGAATGTCTAAAATAATTAGAGGAGAACAGACTTTTGAATTTTTTTAAAATAATTAAGCACTTTAATTTATTAATGTTAAAGTTTTAGACATATCAGTTTTTAACACTAGAAGCACCAAAATTTCAAACTGCAAGATGACCCAAAACGAGTCATTTTAACTCGTTATGAAAAATAAAAAATGAATCATATAATTGAATAAAAATGGTAAATTATTAAATTTTAGTCTTTTCTTAGGCCTTATAAAATATCCATGGTCAATCTAACTTTTTACAGATACTCTCTAATTCTTTTGTACAATATCCCCACACTGCTTTTTTACATTTTGAACAAAAATTTATCACTTTATAATTAATACATAAACGAATTTGAACAAAATTTTTTTTTCATTTCAATTTAGTAAATTTAGAAAGTTATTCTTAATTTTATAATGAAAAACAATTAGTCTCAAATATCAAAAATTGACTTGGATTTTAGCGGCCAAACATCGAAAAAGAGTAATTCTAGTGTAAAATTCTTTTTACGGTTTTAAAAACTTTGCTAATTCAACAGAATCTTAATTAAGGATTTTTCAAAAAAAGTAAGAAAATTCTAAATAAAGGTATAACATAGTTGAAATTTTTGTTTTTTTAATAAACAATTAATATTTGGAGTTGTCAATTTCAAATACAAATAGAACAAAAATTATTCATTTTTTGAAAAATTAAAATTTATACTGTTAACTTTAATTTTAATACACATACTGTGAAACATAAAGCAACATTCTTTGTTTCACCTTTTTATCCTAAAATACTATTTTTTTTACTAAATAAAATCGGTAATTAATTTAAATCTTGTCGATGTTTTATTTTTTTTGTTTTTTGCATTAGAAAAATTATTTAAGCTAAAAAAAGTTCAACAAATTATGTTGTACTGTGTTGCAGTATTTTTGAAGTATTTTTATTTAATTATATTCTTTTCTCTTTTTATAGATAATATTTTTTTTAATTATTTTATCTTTTAATTTTTTTAAGATAAATGACCAATATGCCGCGCATTATTCACAAAAATACCCATTCCACAATTTATTTATTTCGAAATCTCAACATTTGAACAAAAAACCCTTCTTCTAAAAAAAAAGAAACTAATTTAATTAGCTTTTTTTTAAAGACAAATTTTATAATAAAAAATTAAGATTAAATTAATTTTTTGAAAGACAACTAAATTAACTAAAATTAGAATATAAAAAGCACTTTTTTTTTCTAAAGATTACGCCAACAAAAAAAAAATTTTCTTTGACAAAATGATAAAAAAAGACAAAAAATGGGTCGATGTGAAAAATATTATGATCAACCCGAGTTTATAAAAAATATTCGGCATAAATTAATATCGCCATATTTGATATCTTAGAATAATTTTTTTCTATACAAAACTAGGAGGCCCACTCTTAATAATTTATTTGGACTAAAACAAAAGACAATCGGAAACAAACAAACTTCAGCAACATCATCATAGCATCGCATCACGCCCAATATGAACAAAATCTGAGCCAATCCAAACAATAACCACAAAATTGACAAAACAAACATCAACAAAATCGTTCAATAATTACACAACACCTAAAATGTCAATTCGCATTGAATATATTAAAAAATACAACTTAAATCTATCAACCGATCGTAACTAAAAAAAATCTTTTTTTGAAAAAAAAGAAAAACTACAAAATTTTTCCAAGTAAGTTTAGATAAAAATATTTTTTTTGTGTGTGTGTGTGTTACCCAACTATGCGCATAATTAACAATTAAGTTCACGCTTGACTGCACATGACAATTTCTCCCATATTTCTTGTTCGTTTCCATTTTTTACTTTTGCCACTCAACAATGAGCCACAAGCCAAAATTGTCCTACTCTCAGAGCCACAAGAGCCTTCACAACAAAGTAATCTACACGGACCTAGCCTCGCTGCTTAGGCCGTCCTACTCCAGAGACAGCTTAAATTCTACCTTGGCCAAACAAAACCATATCAATCATGTAGTCCACAAAATAGACCAGCTCAAGCTCAAACCAGCCAGTACTTACACTCATAATTTTTTTCTTCTAGCCACAACCCTCCCCTGAAGTTCTTTCTGAGTCTTTGAATTCTTTATGATTAATTTCATGCATGCACAAGTACACCAGGGATGGCATCGGGGAGCTTTTACTTATAGACACACCAGAACTTCTACACTGCAATTATTACCTGGTCGAACTGCACTCCCTTTTGGCAGTGTTCATGATTACGGGCATTGTGAAATTTCATACAAAACTTCCAATACAAAAAATAAAAAATTTTTAACCTTTGTTCAAGTCTGCAAAATCTGTGCAAATTTTGCAAAATTACACTCTACTTTAAAGTATTAAAAAAAACGCAATTAATTTGCAAAGATTTTACAGACTTGGGCAGTAAGCGAAACAAAAGTTGTTTCATTTACTGAACAGGTTTTTGACATTTAGGACAAAATTTTTCCTTTTTTCATTGGAAGTTTGGCATGATATTTTACAATTTTCCCTTTTTCTTTTCTACAATGAAAAGGGTTTAGAATTTTTCTCCCTTAGTGGGGTTCGAACCTTCGAAGATTTTTCCCATTATGTTCAGTATCGTTAATTTTTTTAAAACAGTATCTTATTGAATCGCTTTCTCCATTTTTTGAAAATTTCTTTTTTTCAACTTAAATTTCTTTGATTGCCATTTTGATTTTTGTTATTTTAAAATAGCACATTTAAATTAGCATAATTAAATTAGCGAAAAAATAGTATCATGATTTGGTTCATCAAATAGAATGGCAAGAACCGACAAAAAAAATATTTTAGATTACTCTAATTAAGATGGACGAATTATTTGATTGATTCAATAACCTTAATTTTGGGCATGGCTTTGTTACACTTTCACATAAAGGTCATTTTTTTGTTTAAAAGTTACTAAACAATATCTAACTGTCATCAAGAAATTGAAATTGACAGCCCCCAAGTTGTAGTTTTACTTGTGAAACAATGGATATAATGTCGGATCTTCTTATGAGGTATTGAATCAACATTGCCAAAAACAGGTGTGAGTCATACTAAAAAACAGAGCATGAAAAGTTTGACCATAAATATTGTTAGTCAATTTAACAAGGAGAACTCTGAACATCTTTATGATATTATGACTCTAATTCTTTTAAAGTAATTAGTTTTTTTCTATTGGACACAAATTTTTGATTAAGTAATAAATTTCGGAAAATTGAAGTTTCAGATCAAATTTTAAGATCAAAACGATCACTTTAAATTTCAGAATTTAATAAAATGATTTAAAAATTTTTCTTAGAAATAAATACTAAACATTGCAAGACATGTTATGTATAATAATGATTCGTTATCAAATTAGTTTTAAAATGATTGATCTCTGATTTATTCAATAAAAAAAATCAATAATTTAAATAATTCAGGTTAAATTAATTCAAAATCAAACTAAAACTATAAAATAAATTTAATTTTTTTTTATAGAATTAGTTCAGAGGTTAATTTTTGGTTTTAACATACTTTGTTAAATCTAAAGGTAAAATCTGCAAAAGTCTGCTAAAAATTATCCACTTAAAATGCATCATTTTGATGGTGTGCATTCTGCATTGTGAATTTTGATAATGCAGAGTTTATATTTTTAATCAACATAGTATGTTAAATCCAAAAAAATTATCTCTGCATTATTTCTGTTAAGAAATAACAATTTATTTAATAGTTTTAGTTTGATTTGATCGTTTTGAGCATCAAAAATTGATCATAAATTTAAAATTACCATATTATTTCTATTTTAAATGCGCTAATTTATTACTTGCTCTTATAGAACACAATCTTAGTTGATCATCTACCTTGTATTTATTAACCAGTCAAAAATGGACCCCCATTTTTTTCTAGTTTAAACGGCAGTGAGACATAATATAGAAAGACAAAATATAGAAAAAAAACACCGAATTCAAAAATATACAAAATAATAAAAAGAATTAAAAGTCAATTTTTTTTTTTCAATTTTTTCTTCACCAATTAGTAAATTATTACCAATACCTTTTAAAAAAGATTCAATATTCTAACTTTTATAATCTGTCACTAATCGTAAAATTCTCAAATTAGTTTCATGTTTGTCTTTTTTTTTGGTTCAAAATGTTCACCGTTTTTGATTTAATTTAAAGTTTTAGCCAAAGTCTCTGTTTTTTTTCTTTATTTATTTTTCTATTTTGTCATGTCTTTATTTCGTCTTTCTATATTTTGTCCACCTCCCGTTTAAACATGCGTCCCGTACTGCACAAATATTTTAACGATTTTTTTTCCCTTAGCAGGGATCGATCCAGAGCCCTTTTGCTTAAGGATACATAGATTACTGCATCGAGTTGATCATCTACCCGGCAATTATTACCCAGTCAAAACTGGACCCCCATTATTTTCTAATGAAAACGGTTTAAACATATGTCCCCTACTACAGAGATATTTAGAATATTTTTTCATCCGCCAGAGATCGAACCCGGGACCCTTTGCTTACTCTGACAAAAAAACTCCCCCCTCGCCGGGACTTATTCATTTTATAGAAAAATTTTTTGTAGAAAAGTTTTATAGAAAAGAAAAATCATTTTATAGAAACTCAATTTATTGAAAAATATTATTATTTATTTATTTATTTGTATACCCGAGCTAAAGCTTCTTCAGATTTAAAAAAAAATTAAACAAATAAAATAAAAATAAAAAATAAGAAAAAATAAAGTAATAATAATATAAGTTAAAAAGAAGAGAAATATTAAAATTAAAATTAGATAAATTTTGATAGAGTAACAGAATAATATTTTTAAATATTTGATGATTCAGGAAAAAAAGAATAAAGTAGTAAGGCAGCAATTACACAATGGAGTTGGGTACTCGATGTATCTTGATTCGAAATCTTTGTTATATTCTTCCACCAGTCAAATAGATATGATCTAGAATAAGAACAGAATGGCTCAGTCTGGCCCTAACATATCTCTAACTCAACTTAAAAAGTCGATTTGGAACTGTTAGTAGTTTAAGTTTATTATATGCCTCATGATGTGATATGTTGGAGGGAGTATCATATCTTAGAATAGATCCAATCAAAGACATATAAAGGTTTCCTAAAGTGTTTAAGTCAAGGCCCATCTGACAGGATTTTTTAAAAAACTTAGCCTTGAATTGCAACGTTTTTTAATTTCTTCTATCATTGAAGTAAAGGTTAATTTAGAATCAAATTTAATACCTTATTTATTTTATTTATTTATTAGGGACTTAGGAAGGAACTTTATTTCTTTTAAGCTTTCGAATTATCGAAATTTACCTGTATTAATTAAAGAAAAAAGTCATAATTTTAGAAAAAAAAAAACAATTAAACAATTAATTATTTTAAAACAAAAATTAATCTATCAGAAAAGTTGCTAATTTTTTCTTTATTATAGACACTAATCAAAGATATAATTTCATTATCTCTTTTAATTTCTGATTTTTCACGTGGATAAACTATACCGCTATTAATTTGTTTAGCCAACTTATTTACATTTGGATGTGATACAACATCTTTCGAAAGAAACTTAAGCCAAGCCTCCAAGCTATTATTTGACCTAGGTATACCATTTCCTAAGATTCCAATAGCTTGGAGGATATTTTAGCACAACACGTGAACAATTCTCATCTTCTGGATCGACAAAGCCAATGAAATTCTTTTTTAAAATAATGTATAACTGGAGCCGGCTCGGCCGGACTTTGAGGCTTAATAAATTTTCTATAATAATTTCTATAAAACATTTCGACAAAAAATTGTCTTTTTCTATAAAAAATTTTTCTATACAGCGGGTTCGCAGATATATCACCCCGTTTGTCCAGAGCGATAAACGAGATATATCTAAATTGTGATAAAACTAAAAACTTTTTTTTTATAATTTATTTACAAATCAATCATATTAGAATACAAAACAATTATAAAATTAACTAAATTACGAAATTTTAAAGCAAAAATAAAAGTTGGGACAATCTCAATTTTTGAAGCTCTTCCATTTCAACTTTTTTGTAGAGGTCCTTTATATAACGCAAATTTTCTGGTTTAATTAAGCTAAATTGCTCAATTAATTAATCAATAAATTGAGTTCAATAAAGTTGTTCCTTTTTTTTCAGCTCAGAACGAGATTCATTTTTTTATGATAATTTTTTTTGTGATAAAATAAAGACTAATTTGCGAAGAACGAGCGGTGCGTGACGAGCATATTAAGCATAGACCCACGTGAATAAAAAACGAATACTGAATAGTTATTAAAAAAATTCTGGACGTAAATCGTCAATACACTATACACATAGAAAAAAAATTCTCATGTATTTTCTTAATAAAAATTTTTGACAGACAATAATTAAAGTTATTCAGATAAAATTTAACATTTACTTAAAAAAAAATAACGACTCGTTACTCGCATATATAAAGCCCTGCTTCCCTATCTGGGATCGGGGATATATCTGAATTGTGATATAAGTTATAAGTGCGAACATACTGTAATATTATAAAGTGCCCCTGCACCCCCACCCCCCCCCCCTTCCCCTCCCCCTAAAAATAAACTCATGTCGTTCTAAAAATAAACTAATTTTTGTTTGACAATCAAGTAAAAGGCAACCGCGACTACTCGCCCTCTTCTTCGTCGGAATCGAGCAAAATGAGCGGCGATCAGACGTATAGGGACGCGCGCGAGGCGCCCATCCGAAAGCTCAGCGTCGACCTGATCAAAACCTACAAGCACATAAACGAGGTGTACTATGCGAAGAAGAAGCGACGCGCCCAGCACAGTCTGCCCACCTCGTCGTGTTCGCAGCAGGCGGACGACCCGCTCGGCCAGAGCAAAAAAGAGCGCAAGCTGTTCAACGACGGCTACGACGACGAGTACTTTGACTACATAGTGAAGAGCGGCGAACGCTTCAACGACAGATACGAAATCGACTCGCTGATCGGCAAGGGCTCGTTCGGTCAAGTGGTCAAGGCGTTCGACTTGCACGAACAACAATTCGTGGCCATCAAAATAATCAAGAACAAACGACCGTTTCTGCAGCAGGCGCACATCGAGGTCCGTCTCCTCGAGCTCATGAACGCCCACGACAACGACCTCACCTCGTACATAGTCAAGCTCAAGGGCCACTTTATGCACCGCAACCACCTATGTCTCGTGTTCGAGCTGCTCTCCTACAATTTGTACGATCTGCTGCGCAACACCAACTTTCGCGGCGTCAGCCTCAACTTGACGCGCAAATTCGCCCAGCAGCTGTGCACCGCGCTCATGTTCCTGAGCTCCAACGAGCTAAGCATAATCCACTGCGACCTGAAGCCCGAGAACATACTGCTGTGCAATCCGAAGCGGTCGGCCATCAAGATAATCGACTTCGGCAGCTCGTGCCAACTGGGCCAACGGCTCTACCAGTACATCCAGTCGCGGTTCTACCGGTCGCCGGAGGTGCTGCTCGGCCTCGCCTACGACATGGCCATAGACGTGTGGAGCCTCGGCTGCATACTGGTCGAGATGCACACGGGCGAGCCCCTATTCAACGGCCACAACGAGTTCGACCAGATGAACAAGATCGTCGAGGTGTTGGGCATGCCGCCGGCGCACCTGCTCGACCAGGGCTCCAAGTCGAAGCGGTACTTTGAGCGGGGCGCCGACGGCTGCTGGCAGCTCAAGCGGCTCAAAGAGGCCAAGAAGTACAAGGCGGCCGGGTCGCGCCGCCTCCGCGACATCCTCGGCTCCGAAGCCGGCGGGCCCCACGGCCGACGCCTCAACGAGCCCGGCCACTCCTTCCACGACTATCTCAAGTTCGAGGAGCTGATCGAGCGCATGCTCAACTACGAGCCCAAGATGCGCATCACTCCCTCCGAGGCCTTGCAGCATCTTTTTTTCAAGCGCAACGTTGACTCGTCGCCGCCCGCTCAACCAACCACTGCTACAAGTAATTTAAATATCGCTAGCTCTAATACTAATTCAGCGGCTGTGCTCACTAACAATCTAGTTGACTACTTGAACAGTTGTATAAGTGCAGATCAGTTGATAGGCTCGGTGGTCGGCTCGGCCAATTCCAAGATTGTCAATTAGTCGAGCTGGCCCAGTGATTTGATCAGTGCTAGGCCGGCCGTTTTGTACATTGCTCTATTAATTGGCGCACACTCTCAACACCACACCACATCACACACATTCACACACACACACAAATATAGAGGGTTCATATTTTAATTGGATTCTAAAAGGACACAAGGATGGGCACTATGGCCTGGCCAGTTATGCATCGGCCAAGATGCTTGACGTGAACACGGTCCACAAGACGCTCGCCAACCAACACTTGCAGCCCAATGCTCACTCCTATTCGACCAAAAATAGAAATGTGATCAATGCGGATTTATATTGATTTTTTCTCTCTCTATCTCTCTCCATCTATCAATCGGTTCTACTCATATTCTTCTTCTTTTTTTTTGTTGTTTCTTTTTACTTTCGACTACTTTTGTTTTGAGGAATTTTTCAAATGCTTTAATTTTTTAGCAATTTTTTTTTCTATAAATGAATTTTAGAGTTTTGTTCTTATTTTTTTTTTTTGTTAGCCTTTATTTAATAAAATTTTTTAAACTTTTTAAAAATTTTTTCATACCCTATTTTGGTGGCTTTTGCTAAAACAGGGACCGACCATTTTGTAGAGAATTTGATGGCATCTTGAAGTTGATGATCAATTCAAAATATCATTTCAATTTCAAAAGTTTATCTTTGGATATTAAAATAAATCTTTGGTTTAATTTAAAAAATTGTAATGTAACATGCTTTACATGCAACGTAGATTTAGAAAATAAAAAAAATTGAAGAAACATTTTCTCAATCCATTGATAAAATCGATTTTTAATCTATTTAACTGATTTTTTGTAAAGTTTTATTTTCATTTTAATACTTATCTGGAATTTATTACTTGAATTTCTTTTTTAAATTTAATTGTGAATGCTTAACACAAATACTTTTAGCATATAATTTTAGGATTTTAACATAACTTGGAGGGATGCTGATTTGTTTCTGGTTGAATTAAATTGTCTTTCGATAAAGTATGCAAATGAACAATTAATAAAATTTAAAAAAATTGGAGGAGAAAATTTTAACTTTGACGGAAGAGGAGGTTTGAAGTTTGTTATATTTTCTTGAATATAATTCTACTTTCTTTCGTTTTATTTCATTTTTCACGCCATAAGAAATACAGA
>QEOQ01000242.1:200613-215099 GCA_010279815.1 Brachionus plicatilis | reverse complement strand
TTTTTTTTTTTTATTTTTATTTTTTGTAACTTGATTTTTTTTTTACTTTCATCACCCAAGTGGTGTTTTTTGAAATAAATAATAATAATAATAATTCTACTTTCTTATAATAGGCAAGCATGTTTCATCTTTTTATGATTATTTCCCTTAATTGGAAAGCTGATATAAACTTTTTTGTCGAAGAGGAGACTCGGAAAGCCTGATTGTTCTTTCACAATTTCAAAACTTGCTCATCATGCACATAAATGACAGTACACACAAATTGGTTTGGCAAAAATACCCAGAATGCTTGTAGGTTCATGCGACAGAGAAAAGAAATTTCATCCGTTTGGTATTGCAATTGCAAAAGGTGAAACAGAGGAAGACTATGAATTTATTTTTAAAGCTTTAAAAGACTCAGTAAATCGTCTATTTAATCATGAAATAAATGCAACCATTCTTTTAGCCGACGGTGCCCCAGCTATACACAATGGATTCAAAAAAGTTTTCAATCTTGAAAAGCGTATCATGTGTTGGTTTCATGTAACTCATGTAACTCAAACCAAACTAAATGCAAATGAAAGACGATAAACTCAAAAATGAATTATTAGCAGACATCAATTCATTACAAATGGGCAAAATGTTATTTATTGTACATTTTTATATTTTTACATTTTTACATTTTTGAGAGAAGAAAAAAAAATCTCAAAATCAAAAAATCTAAAAAAATTTTCATTCAAGAAAAGTAATAAAAAATTCGCAATTACTTAAAAAGGAGTTTTAGAAAAATTTTAATGTAAAAACCAAGGATAATTTTTTGAAAATCCCTTTTAATTAATTGCGAATTTATTATTACTTTTCTTGAATGAAAATTTTTGTAGATTTTTTGATTTTGAGATTTTTTTTTTCTCTCAAAAATGTAAAAATATAAAAATGTACAATAAATAACATTTTGCCTACAAATGTGTGTTACTGAGAAAATGTTCGACAAAGCATCCCAACTTTTCGAATCAAAATACGAAAATAACTCTAATGCATCGCCATTTATTGATTATTTCAAAAAGCAATGGTTCGAATCGTCAGTAAAAGGTTGGTACTGTGGGATAGCGCTTGGTCATCCGATAACAAACAATGCACTAGAATCAACAAACAGTAGACTCAAAGATTTATGCGAGCGTAAAACAATGAAATTAGATGTTTTTTTAGAGGCACTAGATAAAAATGTTATTGGCCATTGGTCATTTGTAAGAAGTGAACAAGTTGTTGACACAAGTATGTTTTCTGTTGAACCAAAAGTTTCATTGTCGGAATATACACGGGGTTATCAATGGTCATTGCTAAATATGAAGGTAGAGAAGATCAAAATTAGAACACAGCTATATTATTTTGTACAACGAAGTTCGTATAATCAAGTCATTCCAGGTAGACAATGTACACAAATTATTGAACCAGATGAAATACAGCAAACACTACCCAAAAAGCGTGGTCGTAAACCAAAACCTAAACTTGAACAAGCAACTATTTCAACACAAGCTCAATCAACGAATACAATACATGAGATTAACAAACAAATGTGCAAAGATTATTTGTTGTCGGTTAATCAATGTAACTGGAATACATTTTTAGAGTTAAGTAGCGAGTATCAAAAACTACGAGTTATACAATTAAATCATGATAATTGGAAGATGAGCACTTGTACATGCCCATATTGGCACAAGAATTACATATGCAAACACATAATTGGTATCGCGAACAGTTCAGATATCAATCTAATCCAAGATTTCCCAGAAACAGCGTATACCGTACCTCTAAATAAAATTCGTGGCACAGGGAGACCAGCAAAAATGAATAAGTCTTTGAATAAATAATTTTTTTTTTTATTAGACATTTTATTTTTTATTAGACATTTTATTTTTTATTAGACATTTTATTTTTTTATTAGACATTTAATATTTTATATGACAAATTAAATAAATGTATGACATTTAATTAAATACTTAACTTTTAATTATATTTGACGAATTCATTTTGGGTCTTATTTTTCGTGCTATAATAATTTAATTGTTTGCTATAAAAAAATAATGCTATAAGAATATTATTTTTATTTTATTATTTTCTGCTATAATTCTTTATTTTTCTAGTATAATAAATATACAAATGATATAAAAATAAAAAAATTAAAAAAAAAACAAAGAAAAAAAGGTCAACTATTTTCTTTTTGGTCTTTTATGAGTATTAGACCCGGTTAATTGATCTTTTGGTTTATTTTTTGAGCCAGCTGGTCTTCCTCTTTTTTTTGCAACTACAATAGGATCAATATTTTCTCATTATCTGATACTGTTACAACAAAATCATGACGATCGCTTGAGCCAGTTTCATCATTATGTTGTGTTCTTTCTTCCAAAATATTTGTTGTAATTTCTTCCATTGATTCATCATCATCATCGTCTAAATATATTTCAAAGGAATCGTCCTGGAATTTACATTTAATATAATTTACACATAATTACATATAATTTTATAGCATCGGTATTTTTATTTTATATCACAGGTATTATTTATTATATCAGATTGTGTCAATTATATATCAATTTTATTTTTTAGTTTATATCATTTCTGTTAATTTTTATATCATTTTATTTTTTTTTATTATAGCAAAGAATTAAAATATTATAGCACGAAAAAATATAAGTCATTCATTTTTCATAGGTCGAAATGAATTTTTTATATTTGACAAATTCATTTTTGATTAGACGGGTTAATATAGATCCATAAATTAATCATATCGAAATTTTTACATGTATTATTGGCATTTTTGAATAAAATGAAAACTGTTTTGATATGTTATGGCTTTAAAAAGATCGAAAAATGATGCGGCATCAGGACCAAACCAAATTTATAATTTAATGTAAAAAAAACTTACCTAGAAATTCATTAATAGAAATCACAGAACTTATTAACTTATCTCTTCGAGAAGGTAGAGTTCCGAAAGCGTGGAAAACTTCGAACATTACTATGATTCAAAAAAAGGCCTCTAATTTACAAGATCCTTTAAATTATAGATCAATTAGTATAACTAGTTGTTTAGAAAAGTTTTTGGAAAGAATAGTTTATTCAAGATAATATAAATTTTTGGAACAAAATTCGCTTTTTATCCAGGAGCAGTCGGGATTTAGTAAACACCGGCGAACATCAGATAATCTATTCTTTTTAATTCAAAAAATTGTGGGGTCTATTGCAATATGTGACCAGCTGGTCACTTAATATGTGACCATTGATTCCTACTTAATTATGTGATCAGGACTGTTCACCTATTAAGTGACCAGTAAATAAGTGACCAAAAAAAAATTAAAGATTAAAAAAACATGGTCACATAAAATATTTTTTGGTCACTTAAATTTTTTATTGGTCACCTAATAAATTTTTATTAAATTATTTTAAACAATACGAAAATCAATAATAAAATTTAAAATTGAAAAAGTTGACTAAATTTTGCTTCACTTTTTTAATTTTCATAAACAAAAATTTAAAAAACAAATATTGTCAATGTTGAGGATTCTGTTTCAGAACCAAGTACTAAGCAAGTAACTATAATGACTAATAATCCTGTATCTAATGTTTATGATGGTGATTCTGAGAATGATGCTGATGAAGTTGACGGTAATATAATATTCGAGAATGAAGCTAATTTTGTTCAAGACGAATCTAGTGAAAAGGTCAATATTAGTATTCATGAAGGAAACAATGTAAGATCGTCGGATGAAGAGAAATATAGACGCCGATATCATACAACTATTAGTGATCGTTTAGAGGCAATAAATAATAAACTTGAAACAATTAGTTTATCAAGTGTCAAATATAAAAGCTTGCAATACGAGATTGATTCATTAAATGAACCAAAAAGTTCAAAAAAAACACTTCAAACTGTGAATAAGCATTTAAGTGGTAAAAAAATCCGGTAGAATGTCCACATTGTGGAAATTATTTCGAAATGGGAAAGGGTTAAAAAAAAAAAAAAAAAAAATTTTATCTTTATTTTCTTTTACTTATCCTTAAAGGAGGTTAATTCAATTCAATAATAAATAATAATAAAGGGTTTAAAATTACATATTTCAAAAAAACACTAATTTTTTTTAGTTTCTTTATTTGGTCACATAATTTAATATTTGGTCACATATTTTTTCACTTGGCCAAGTATAATTTTTTTTGGTCACATATTTTAATAAACTTTTTAATATTAATTTTTTTTGAAATCTTTGGTCACTTATTTACTGGTCACTTAATAGGTGAACAGTCCTGATCACATAATTAAGTAGGAATCAATGGTCACATATTAAGTGACCAGCTGGTCACATATTGCAATAGACCCAAATTGTGGAATCATTTTAAAGAAAAAAAAGAGTTTGCTGCCTGTTTTTTGATATTTCTAAAGTCTTTGATAGGGTTTGGCATGAAGGTTTACTTTTTAAATTGATTAAAATGAATTCACCTCAATACTTGACTAACTGGATTAGATCCTTTTTAGACACCAGAACATTTAAGGTAAATGTGAATGACCATCTGAGGGAAGAATACCCAATAACTTCAGGTGTTCCTCAAGGCTCAGTAATTAGTCCTCTTTTATTTAGTATATATATTAATGACATCCCAAAAAGAAACAAAACAAATAATGAATACTCTCTTCTTTTCGCAGATGGTCTAGTTACATTCTTCATTTAAAACAAAAAGGGGAACCTAGAAAATAAGATTAATAAATACACCAACGAACTAGAACAATGGCTTATTAAGTGGAAAATGAAGATATCAGTTGAAAAGTCATGTTCAGTGGTATTTTCTAAGTACAAGAAAGAGAGTGATAATCTTAACTTAAAAATTTATGGAAACAGAATAGTGAGCCAGAAAGAAATCAAGTTTCTTGGTATTAAATTTGATTCCAAGGTAAATTTTATAATACTAGTAGTCGAAATTAAAGAACGCTGCAAAAAAGGCTAAATATTATTAAGATATTGTCAAACAAAAAATGGGGTCTTAATAAAAACACACTAGGAAATTTATATAAATCTTTAGTTGGATCAATTTTAGACTATTTTTTTCCTTGCTTGAATTCATTTTCAGAAAATGATATCAAAAAACTACAAGCAGTTCAGAATACAACAGTCAGATCTATCCTTATGTTAAAATATGATACTCCCTCCAACATGGTGCATCATGAGGCTTTTAATAAACTTAAATTACTAACAGTCTCGAATCGACTTTTTAAGTTGAGTGAGATATTTGTTGGGACAGGACTGAGTCATTCTATTCCATTAACTGTTAGACTAATGGAATAGAATGGAGCTGGTGGAGGAATACAAAGAAGGTTTCGAATCAAGATATATTGAATACCCAACTCCAATGTAGAATTGCTACCTTACTATTTCCTCTTTTTTTCACGAAGCTCCAACTATGTAAACAACCTACTACAATATATGTCTTTTAAACTTTCTTTTCATTTTTTTTAAATTTATTAACTCTATTTTAATTTTATTTATTTTTTTTTTTTATGATTTATTCTGAAAAAGCTCTAGCTCGGTACAGAAAAAAAATAAATAAATAAATAAATAATAACGAATTTTAGTCTTGTAGTTATGTCGTTGGTAGTTGTTGAGGTTTTCGCTAGTTGATGTTGATTTTTATTGCTGGTAGGTGATTGGCCTATAAAGAATGTCAATTAAGAAAATTAAATTTTGGAAAAAGAAATTAAACTTTTTATTAGCGAATTTTTAGTATTAAAAAAAAAAATTTTTTTTATCAAGTTAAGTTATATTTTTTGATTTTTCAATAAGAAGGGGTCTGCAGACACTTTTTTAAGGGGTTTCAACACATTTTTGCTCAATATCAACCGAAACTTTATATAAAATGTTAAAAAAGCATAACGTTTTCTTAAAGAGCATAAAATTTGCTACAATTTGGTATATTTAAGATTATTAAAAAAATCTTCCTTCTCGAAAAAATGTAGGGTCTGCAAATATTGATTTGCAAACGGGTCTGCGTTTTAGTCACAACCGATTCTTTTCAATGATGTGTTTTTAGATTCTTTGTTCGTAATTTTTTTGAAAAAATATTAAACTTATTTTTGATCTCCGATTTTAGCCTGAACATTTTAAACTGTCATAATTTAAACCACCAAGCTGGCATCCCAAATTACAGCCAGTATTTTTTGGCAAACAGGGGAGGTTGCTAAAAATGTTGTCGTTACTAGATCATGCAAGTTGTTGATGTTTGTTATTAGCTGTATTTGGTAGTTAAATATTGGTTTGTAGTTGGTGAGGTGAAGGTGAGGCGATGAAGTATAAATTGTTAAACCTAATTACCTAATTGTGCAAATAAATTCTTTTCCATTCAGAACAACTGTTTTCAGCAGCTGGAAACACTATTAGAGAAGGAAGAAACAGACTCAAACCTGATAATGTAGATAAAATTTTAGTAATTTCTGAAAATTTAAATTAGTCAATTTTTTTTTGTAATTTTTATCAATACAAAATTTTTATAAATTTAGTTTCGTTTTTTTTTTTAGTTCTTTTTAAATCGAATAATTATAAATTAAATGAATATTTTTTTTAATCAAATAAACTTTTTTTATTAAATCAAATTATTTTTTTTAAATAAAAAATTATTTAAATAATATTTAAACTTTTTTAAGTCAATAATGCAATTTAATTTTTGTTGTTTAAATTAGAAAATAAATTTTATTTTAGTTTAAATATAAATAAGAATAAATCGAACAATTTGTTCAAATCGTCAATTCGATTTACTATCGTTACTAGATCATGCAAGTTCTTGATGTTTAATATTAGCTGTATTTGGTAGTTAAATATTGGTTTGTAGTTGGTGAGCAATATAGATCACTGTAAAAAATTATATCTTAACCTGAAATAAAGGTTTAGGCGATACCTATAATAAAGAATTTTAAAAGTGCTAAACTGTTTTTCAAAAATTTATTTTTTTAAATTCATCTGACTATTGAAACTCATCTCAAAACATTGGTAATTCATAGAAATCATTTGCGATTTTGTTTAAGGAAAAATACTAATTTTGTACGAAATTAAACAAAATAACTAATGATGCGAAACAATGAGGATAAGCAAAAAGAAAAGAATAAAAATGATGGTGTTAAAATATAATTTTCCATTAAAATGGTTTCAAAACAAATAATAAAATTTTTGGTATTAAATTGATCATTTTACAGGTAGGCTTACTAAAAAATTTTCAAATATTTACTTTTAATAATCGATTTTTAGTTTAATTTATCTTTGGAATTAAATGTAAATTTTTCACGTGGTGAATATGTGATTAATCCTCTCGAATGTGGCAGAAGAATAAATGAAATTCGAGGAGCAAGACTAAACAAAATATTTTATTAATATTCAATTGAAAAAATTAAAAAATCTTACGACTAAATTTTCAAAATTATGTAAAATTCATTTAATGGAAATAAAATATTCTTGAATTGTTAATTAATATAAATTTCATTAAAAATGAGATAATTTATAAACTTAAAGCTTTTTTCGCAACATCTTTCAAAGTTAATCTTAAATCAAAATCCAAAATTTTCTTATTTTTGCAAAAAAATATTGAATAATAAAATCTTGTTTAAAAATAATAAAATTTTATGTAAAAAATCAATTTAAATAATAAAATGTTATTGAAATATTCAATGAAATATTCAAATATAAATATCGCTTTATCCAAATGATTTAATGGAAATTGAAATTCCAATTTTGAGTGATCCTGATTACAGACTTTTACCAACTAAGATTAATTTGTTGGGGGAAAGGTTGTGGTTATAGAGGTGTTAATCTAAAGTTATTTTAAAATATGGATCTTAGAAAATATTAAAGGCAAATATTTATAAAAAGAAAAATAAAATTAATGAAAAGAAACTTAATTAAAAAAAAAACTGATAAAAGAGTTGAACTTTAAATTTAAATAATAACAAAATTTTTCAGAAGATAAGATTTTTTTAACATAAGATGAATACAAAAGATCTCTCTACGGACAAAACTGATTATTTTTTTTTTGGTGCCTCAATAACAATTGATTATTCAGAATCAACAACCATTTTAATTCCAAGCACAATTTTTCCCTAAACAAATGGATATCGATCTTGGCATTTTCCAAAAACCATATCAAGGACCGAATAGGATACTAAGAAAAAATCCCTAAAAATCATTTCAAATCAAATTTTGACAAAAAATATTTATTCTCAAAATAAAATCTTTTATTAAAAAATCCAAATTTTAAATTTGTGGAATATGGTTAACAAAAAAATTAGCCAAAATCTGATATTTTTTTTTCAAATTCAATTGAAGAGTTATATTTTAACTATCAAACTGCTTTATCTATTCAAAAGACTCAAAAATGTTGGACTACATTTTGAAAATTAATGGAATTTTGTCTGATACTTCTGCAAACGCATTAGGCATCTTCGTATGCTCTTATTGCTTATTACCTGGTAATAATAATAAAATTTTTTTGCAAATATTTTTTTAATTCAAAATTACAAGTCTTCAAAAAATTGCTTATAATGAAAAAGACTTTATTTTTTGTAAAAATGAAATGTTTGAAAGCAATGCATTATATGCTGATGAAATTGATTATATGCTCTTAATATGCTTAGATCTACTTAATTCAATTTTAAATTATTGGTTAAATTAAATTAATCACAAAGAAAATTTGATTTAGGTATTTGAATATTTTTTGATCATTTAATTAATTTCATTTCATTTAAACTATGCATCCTTTTATAGGCAAATTGAAGTTCATGATCAAATGTAAATTTCAAATCAAAATTTTTAGTTTTTGAGTTTAATAAAAATGTATTTTTTATCAATTTTTTAATAATAAATGACTTAACTTTATTAAACATAAATTGTTTAATCTTTAATTAAATAGAAAATTATATGAATTTTTGACTGAAGTAAAAATAAAATCTTAATCGATATTTTGAAATTTTGCAATTCAAAATTTAATTTTGTTTTGTCGAAGCATATTTTAATTAGTATTTAAATATCATTTTAAGTCACAATTTGGAAACCTTTATGTGGATTTTAAATTTGTCCTTTTAGTTTTCAAAATAAAGATTTTAGAAAAATTGTAAGATGGGGGTCTGTAGGGTGGGGTCCTAACTTGATTAAGACTGTTTAGTTAAAATATATTTTATTGATAATAATATAAAATCATAAAAGCGAGGTATATTTATACCATCGCTTACATCCCTCGCCCTTTATTTTTTTTTCTTTAAGAACTAAATTAGTTTTCTTTCATATATTTCCCCTTACCTTCTTAAAAACAACAAAAATAAATAAAGTTTCATATTAAATAAAGCTTAAGAAAACAAAAAAACTTTGAAATCTTCTGAATCTTAAAAAAACATTTGACAGTTAACCATACATTTGATTAACCTCTGCTTGCTTCTTTGCCATTTCAACATGCTTTGCCTTTGACTTTGTCATGTGCGAATTCAAACCCATAACTCCCTTGCATTTTTTACTACAGATACCACAAAAGTACCAGATTGTACCGTCTTTATCGACCTCTTTAGCTAATTTGTTCGGGTCTTGAACAAAATTACTTCCTAGCGAGTCCATTTCTTTGTCTTCGTCAATTTCATCGTCTTCATCCAACCGATTGAAATTTGAATTAACAACATCATGTTGTGAATGAAGAATTGTTGTATTTGAGTCTTCGAAAATGGTTATTTCTAACGGTGACTCTTCATTGGTCGTCTCTGATTCAGCTGGTTGTCTTTCTTCATTCCCACTAAATTGTGGCTCTAGATATTCAGCAATAGTCTCTGCAGAATGAACTATAGGTATTTCTTCTCCAATCGGATCTTGTTCAACTACGACGTTGCCATTATTTCTTTGAATAAGCAAAGCTAATTAATTAATATCTTTGAATAAGCAAAGATCATTCTATTCTCGCGCCAATTGTCATCGAAAGCCTCTTGATCAAAATTTACCACATTTTTCACAATTTTTCTCATTTTGTATTTAATAAGCCGATCGTAATGAACTACTTGCGTCTTATTGTCTTGAGGATTAAGAATTTCGAAATTGTACTTGTTCATAACTCGTTTTACTACAAATGGACCATTGAACTTCGGTTCGAATGATTTTACCTGACCTACTCTCTGACGTGAATTTTTAAGCAAAACGAAATCGCCGACCTCAAACACCATTTTTGAAGCCGATTTCTTGTCAAATTGAACTTTTTGATTTCTCTGAGCTTTTTCTAAATTTCTATTGACTTCACTTTTCAGTTGATCATCACTTTTCTGGAGTTCAGGTGGAGTCACATCAACAGCACGGTCTTGACTCGATGGTAGTAATTTTTTGAATATGATTTCATTAGGCGCAAAACCCGTTGAACTATGAGTGTTGTTATTATAGGCAAAAACAACATCGCTTAATATTTGATCCCAATTATCATGACTAACATTCACATACGCACTAATCATTTGCTTCAAAGTTCGAATAGTTCGCTCCACAAGACCATTGCACTGTGGGTGATACCCCGTAGTCCTTAACTTATTAATATTAAACTCTCTACAAAAATCAGCAAATACTCCAGACTCAAAGTTTCGGCCTTGGTCTGTTAGCCAAGCTTGTGGAACTCCATGTTTGTTGATCAAATCCTCTCTCAAAACTGTTGTTGTAATTAAGCCAGTATAACTGGGCACAGCTCTAGCCACAACAAATTTCGAGTAATGATCAATTGCAACAATTATGAATCGGTTGTTTCTCGGCGTCAATTTAAGTGGACCAACAACGTCAACACAAATCAAATCCCATACTTTATTGACTTTAATTGAAACTAACGGGTGCTTGTTTTGTTTACGAGTTGAATGTTTAAACTTTTGGCAAACATCACATGAACTACAATAATCGAAAATATAACTGCTGAATAATGGCCAAAAAAAACGAGCTGATATGCTTCTAAATGTTTTCTCGAATGACAAATGTCCCGAAGAAATAGAATCGTGATAAATTGAGCATATTCTGAACCACATACTTTTAGGAACTAAAATTAAGGACTCACCAGTATCGAATTTCAACTTTAAAACACCATTCTCAATCAAAAGCTTCGTAAAATTTATCTCCCAAAATTTTTGATTTTTCGTTTCCTGAATGATACTCTCGTCTCTTGATTTCACTGCCATTTTAATCAAAGTTAACTCTTTATCCCCATCTTGTTCCGCAATCCAATCCACATTCACTCTCACTTCCAAAGAATTAACTCGAGCTAATGAATTCTCATTCAATCTTGACAGTAAATACGCCAAATTGTTGTATTTCCCTGGGCAATACAATATTGTGTGATCAAAATCTTGCAATTTAAGCATGAGCTTGTACAAACGGCCAGTTGGTTCTTTAGCTTTATTCAAGGTACTCAATGGCTTATGGTCTGTATAAAAATTAACATGTCTTCCGAAAACATAACTTTGAAAATGCTTGGAAGCCCAAACGATAGCCAGCATCTCTTTCTCACTTGTTGAATAATTTTTTTCGGCACTATTTAGTTGTCGACTAGCATACGCTATTGGGTGAATAATGCCATCAACCAACTGTGTCAAAACAGCATCGATACCATAATTCGAAGCGTCCGTATAGATGCTAAATTAAAGATCAAAATCTGGGTACAATAAAATAGGTGACTGCAGAAGCTGCTGTTTCAGCTTTTTAAAAGATTCATCTGTTTCTTTTGTCCACTGAAAAATTACTTTTTCTTTGGTTAACTCAAAAAGGCATGCTGCAGTTGTACTAAAGTTCGGAATAAATCGACGATAATAAGACATCATGCCCAACAAACGTTTTATTTCTTCTTTTGAACTCGGTGTAGGCATATTTGCGATCGATTCGGTCTTAGCCTCGTCTGGTTGTAAACCTTTACTCGAAATCTTGTAACCCAAATAACTCACTTCATCCATTCCAAAATTACATTTGGATGGTTTAAGCTTAAGCTTAGCAGCTTCAAATCTTGACAAAATAACCTCTAATCTGTACAAGTGTGATTCAAAATCGCTTGAGTAAACCATAACATCATCCAAATATACTAAACAGTATTTCCAAGTAAGATTCCTTAGCAATGTATCCATAAGTCTTTGAAATGTTGATGGAGCATTGTTCAATCCAAATGGCATTTTTGTAAATTGGTACAATTTTTGGTTTGCCACAAATGCAGTCTTCTCTTTGTCATCTTTTGCCATAGGTACTTGCCAATACCCCGTCAGCAAATCTAGAGTTGAAAAGAACTTTGAACGGCTCAATACATCAATGGTATCGTCAATCCTAGGTAATGGATACGAATCCTTAACTGTTACTTCATTCAATTTACGAAAATCAATACAAAATCTAAATTTTTGTATTTCGCCTTTCTGACACTTCTTTTTTACCAAAATAATTGGACTTGCCCACGGGCTTTGACTCTCTTCTATTACTTTGTTTTTCAACATTTCGTCGACTTGACGTTGAACCTCTTTTTGTGCACTTTGTGGAAGCCTGTATGGTCTCTGTTTTATTGGAACAGCGTTGCCAGTATTGATTTTATGTTCGGTTAGTGTTGTATTTGAGGAGCAAAATTCAGACCACTCAAAAACTTGCTTAAATTTCTCCAATAATTTGAAAATTTGATTACGTTGTTCGACTGACAAATTTACACCCATTTTTATATCATCCAAATTCATTTTAAGACTCTCGTGACTCTCAAATTCACCTGATTCTTGAACTTCTTGTAAGGAACCCAAAAATGCTTCGTCCGCCATGTAAACTTCACCGATCGATGAACCTTTTTCGATCACAACCTCTCTATTGAGTGTATTAATCACACTTAACAAGATAGTTCCATCATCTTTGACCTCATTTAGACAATTTCCCCAAATTATACCCTTAGCCATCTCTTTGACAGTCGGAGCTTTTGCCTCAAACACAACTTTGTCTCTCGGTTTATAACAATCAAGTTTAATCTTTACCATATTTTCCGAATAGCCTTTAACAATTATTTTGTTACTCAAATTTAATTGAACCATATCATTGCTTTCAATTTCTTGGACTGTGTTTATTTGGTGCCAATTGCCACCATCCGAAATTGTAATCTTTTGGTTTGTAAAATCGAAATTGGCTTTGAATTTTGTAAGGAAATCAATCCCCAAAATAGCAGGTTCTGACAATTTTGTAAAAATAAATTCATGTTCACCTTCCCAATCCTTAAATCTCAGTCTTACTGTACCAACAGCTGTTTTAACAGTCTCTGAATTAAGTGCTGATTTAATCGTAAGGTTTGATTTTCTCAAATTTAACCATTTTTCTTGCTTTCCAGTTTCCAAAAATACATCAATTTTTTTTGACAAACTTTTTGGTAACGAATCCGGACTAATGAAAGACGCGCTTGCACCTGAGTCAGCCAAAAATTTCAACCCAAATCGTTCGCCACCGAACTCAACATCAGACTCAATTCGAATTAATTTGTTAAGTGTGTTAGTGTTTGTACTAAAATAATTTTGGCATTTAATCATATTTGCTTCTCTACTTCCATCAGACTCAACATCAATTTCGGCATCAATCACATATCCTTCTTTTTTTCCAAAACTATTTTGTCTCTGTTCGCTATTTCTTGGCTGGTATTTACTCGGTAACTCGTTAATTGGTCGTTTGTTGTAATAAGAATTTTGCTTTTGCTCAAATTTGCGACCATTGTGTTGTTCAAAATTTCTACTTCTACCTTGACTAGTGCTTGATCTTTGTACTTGATTTTTTCTAGCTAAACAATCGGCTATTTTGTGACCAAACTTATTGCAAAAATGACATGAACCATTAAACTTAGGTGCTGAAAATTCAACCCTTTGAACATCTACTTCTTCTTTAATTTGAAACGAACCTTGGTATATTTCTTTATAATCAACCGATTTGTCAAAAATTGCAACAATTTCTTTCCATTTTTTATCTGAAAGTAATTCCAGATAGCTCTTTATGTGTTCAGGTACCGCTGATAGGAGTCTAGATCTTAGCATTCTTGTTCTATTATCCTCGTCGAGATTTGGTAATGCTTTATCCATCAACTTTTCGATTTCATAACAAAAATCACTAATTTTTTGATCTGGTTTTAGTTGCTTTGAATAAAAAAGATTGAGATAATACTCGGGCGATTTAACACAGCCTCTTTTCAAACATTCTAATATTTTTTTTATGTCATTTTTGTCTGCTTCCTCTATTTGACTAAACAATTTTTTTGCCTTGCCAACCAAACAAAGTTCAATTGCCGCAACTTGTTTACGATCGTCCCATCCGTAAATGATACAGTCATACTTGAATGCCGCCTCGAACTCATCAAAACTACCACTCTCTCCATCATACACCAAGTTGTTACCCATGCCACGTCTCATTTTTTTTTTTCACCAACTATTTATCTCTAAGCTTACGCCAAACAAAGCCAATAATAAATATTTCAAATAATATTTCTAACAAAAA
>QEOQ01000242.1:174474-200401 GCA_010279815.1 Brachionus plicatilis | reverse complement strand
TCTTTTCTCCTCGTTTTTTTTTTCACTTAAGCTTAAATTGTTTAAGCTTACCCGCTATCACCTAAGATGGGGGTCTGTAGGGTGGGGTCCTAACTTGATTAAGACTGTTTAGTTAAAATATATTTTATTGATAATAATATAAAATCATAAAAGCGAGGTATATTTATACCATCGCTTACAAAATCAATTAAAAATCAATTAGAAAAACAAGTTGTTTTTTTTTTAAATTAAAATAGTAAACATCTTATGTTTAATTTAAATATGATTAATAAAAGCTAATTTCATCATTTTTATTTATACTATAATGAATTACATTTTGATCATTTGAACATGATCATGAACTTCAAGTTGCCCCTTTTATATAGTTTTTTTTCTTTTTTATTAATTTAAAAAATTAGTATTAATTATTTGAATTTTAATTAGTCGAAAATAATAGGATATTATTTTAAATTTTCACCCCGAGAAAGGAGGTCTTAATTTTCAATTATGTAAATATTCAGAATTTATCGTAAAATTAGGCAAATGTTTTTTGTTATAGTTAACTTGATAAGTTTTTGCAAAATAATAAGCATTTCTAAATATTATCACAATTAACTCTTGACTATTTACATAATTAAAAATCATGATTTTTTTTTTTAATTAGCTTAAAACTCATTTCATTTAATTTTTGCTCATCTGACCATTGTTTTGATGTATACAATTAACTATATCGTTATTAATTTTTTTATTTTATTCATTATTTAAAAATTTCACGATTGTGAAAACCTATTAGAGCCACTTAGCTTGATAAAAGCATAAAAGAACTTTCTAATGAAAAAAGACTAGAAATTTGGACCTATAAACCTTTAAAGAGAGAAGAGATCGAGGTGGTCACAGAGTGGTAGATAATTGGAACTTATTGCCGGCTGAAATAATATCAGTAGACACCAGGAACGGCTTTAAAAAGAAAATTGATGATTTTTCAAGACAAACAAGGAATAAGCATACTTAGCTATTTAAAGCAGTTTTAGCTACCAAAGTGAGACCAAAGCGTCTTGATCTTTAGGAAAACCTGCTGTAGCCTGTTATTATTATTATTATTTTATTACTTAAAGCAATTATTATCATTTACCAATTTTATTTATATAAATTAGACACTATAAAAAAAATTTCTTTTATTATATGAATACGAATTTTCTATAAATTTTAAATAAAATTTTAAAACGAATGAAATGTTTTATGTTGATAAAATGGCAAAGTAAATTAAATTGCAAATATGCAATAATTGCGCATTTGAAATTTTTGAGCTAAAAGAGCAAATTGAAAATTGAACAAAAATTTTACTTTGCCGATAAAATTTGATGCTTCAATTGAATACAGAATGAATCATTTATTCGCTGAATTTATTTTATTTGAATTTAACTCATTTCGATTTATACGCGAAATTTGATTGCATTTCTTTATTAAAGATGCTAAAATAAAACTTTTAAAGCTATAACAATTCAATATTTGTAATGTAATCAAATTACATAATTTATTTTTTTGAAAAAATTACGATATTTAAATTTGATAAGATACCACCAAAAATTAAATATTAAATTTGCTAATTAAAAATTATCTGAATAAATTTTCCTATTTATATAATTATTTAGAGAACATAAAATATTCAATTATGAAAACAATTATGTGAAAAAATGATAAATAAAAAATCTCAAATAAACTCTACAAAAAATCAGATAATACATTTAAATATTAAAATCGATTATCAATGGACTGAGAAATTGTTTTTTCAATTTTTTTAATTTTCTAAATCTACATTGCATGTAAAACATTACAATTATTTAGATTAAATCAAAGATTTAGTTTAATATCTAAAGACAAACTTTTTGAATTGAAATGATATTTTGAATTGATCATCAACTTCAAGATGCCTATTTCAATGTGAATTTTAATTATGTCTTTTAAGTTTTCAAATAAAGATTTTAGAAGAAATTAAGGATTAATTCGAAAAATAATTTTTTTTATAATTTAAAATATTTAACATTTAATGTTTAATTAAAAAAATAAATTAAAAAAGCCTATTTCATAATTTTATGGAAATTTTACTTAATTAAATTTTGATCAGTTGATCATGATCATGAACTTCAAGTTGCCAAGCTGATAAAGATAAATATACCTGCCTACTTAAGTCATTTCTTAACTGTAGAACATTTTAAGTAAATATAGATGATCACATTTGTGATGAATTCAAAATATCTGCTGGCGTTCCTCAATGATCAGTTTTTAGTCCTTTACTATTTAGTATAGACTAAATATTAGATATAAATAGTAATTAGAGTATCATTAATAAATGATTTATAAATGATACTCTAAAGTCAGAATCGTTAAAATCTAAAATCGAATCTAAAATAATTTCAAAGTCAAAGTCTGACTTTGACTTGAGTCCACTCAAGTGAAATTGCTGCCTTACTATTTCTTCTTTTTTTTCTGAATCATAAAATATTTAAAAATATGTATTTTGTAACTCTATCAAAATTTATCTAGTTTTAATTTTAATATTTCTCTACTTTTTAACTTATATTATTATTACTATATTTTTTTCTTATTTTTTATTGTTATTGTATTTATTTTTTTTAAATCTGAAGGAGCTTTAGCTCGGTGCAGATAGACAAATAAATAAAAAAAATAATTAATTGAGAAGACAAGGATAATTTAGATTGCAGAATTATATTTTCTTTTATCATTTTTTCACATAATTGTTTTCATAATTGAATATTTTATGTTCTCTAAATAATTAAATAAATAGGAAAATTTATTTAGATAATTTTTAATTAGCAAGTTTAATATTTAAGTTTTGGTGGTGTCTTATCAAATTTAAATATGGTAATGTTTCATATAAATATATTAATTTCGTACTAAAATAGTTGGTTTAATTTTTGCCATCCCCAATCTTCTTGGTCTGCTTGTTGACCACCCACAATTTTATTAAGCTTTTTTCCGGCATCTTGAAGTTGATGATCAATTCAAAATATCATTTCAATTCAAAGAGTTTATCTTTAGATATTAGACTAAATCTTTGATTTAATTTAAATAATTGTAATGTAACATGCTTTACATGCAATGTAGATTTAGAAAATACAAAAAAATTGAAAAAACATTTTCTCAGTCCATTGATAATCTATTTTAATATTTAAATGTATTAATTGATTTTTTGTAAAGTTTATTTGAGATTTTTAGTTTCAAAAGTATTTGTTTTAGCATTCACAATTAAATTCAAAAAATAAATTCAAATAAAAAATTCAAAATTAGTAGTAAAATGAAAATTAAACTTTCAAAAAAACAGTTAACTAAATTGAAAATCGATTTTATCATTGAATTGAGAAAATGTTTTTCAATTTTTTTTTATTTTCTAAATCTACATTGCATGTAAATGATGTTACATTAAAATTATTTAAATAAAATCAAAGATTCATTTTAATATCTAAAGATAAACTTTCTGAATTGAAATGATATTTTGAATTGATCATCAACTTCAAGATGCCCTTTTTTCCTCGAATTTCATTTTTTCTTCTGCCATATTCGGGAGAATTAATAAAACCAAAAAACGCTTTTAAAAAGTAAATATTTGAAATTTTTTTAGTAAGCCTACCTGTAAAATGATCAATTTAATACCAAAAATTTTATTATTTGTTTTGAAACCATTTTAATGGAAATTTATATTTTTACACCATCATTTTTATTCTTTTCTTTTTGCTTATCCTCATTGTTTCGCATCATTAGTTATTTTGTTTAATTTCGTACAAAATTAGTATTTTTCCTTAAACAAAATCGCAAATGATTTCTTTGAATTACCAATGTTTTGAGATGAGTTTCAATAGTCAGATGAATTTAAAAAAATAAATTTTTGAAAAACAGTTTAGCACTTTTAAAATTCTTTATTATAGGTTTCGCCTAAACCTTTATTTCAGGTTAAGATATAATTTTTTTACAGTGATCTATATTGCTCACCAACTACAAACCAATATTTAACTACCAAATACAGCTAATATTAAACATCAAGAACTTGCATTATCTAGTAACGATAGTAAATCGAATTGACGATTTGAACAAATTGTTCGATTTATTCTTATTTATATTTAAACTAAAATAAAATTTATTTTCTAATTTAAACAACAAAAATTAAATTGCATTATTGACTTAAAAAAGTTTAAATATTATTTAAATAATTTTTTATTTAAAAAAAATAATTTGATTTAATAAAAAAAGTTTATTTGATTAAAAAAAAATATTCATTTAATTTATAATTATTCGATTTAAAAAGAACTAAAAAAAAAAACGAAACTAAATTTATAAAAATTTTGTATTGATAAAAATTACTAAAAAAAAATTGACTAATTTAAATTTTCAGAAATTACTAAAATTTTATCTACATTATCAGGTTTGAGTCTGTTTCTTCCTTCTCTAATAGTGTTTCCAGCTGCTGAAAACAGTTGTTCTGAATGGAAAAGAATTTATTTGCACAATTAGGTAATTAGGTTTAACAATTAATTATAAAATGGAAGTTGAGTATTTTGATCAAAAAAAATCCATTGTTTTATTTAACAATTTATACTTCACCGCGTTTCAACCAATTCTGATGGATCTATGCGATTTCATTGCCAAAGTCTATCAGCATAACAGTTAATCAGTCTGGTGGTCTTTTTGCGATAGCTTATGCTCAACTCCTTGCAAATGGTAAAGATCCTTACAATTACAAATCTGATTAAGTATTAAGGCATCAAGCTTACAATAGTTTTATTTACTATGGTTATTTATATAATTTTTTTGCTTTTACTCACGTTCTTAATGTTAAAAAAAGTTACTATTCCTTTTGATATTATTTGGTAAATCTTTTTAATTTTTTTTTTAGTTAATAATGCATTTTTTAAATAATTCTTTCTTGCAAATAAAAATTAATTTTTAATAATTATTTATGTAACACCACCAAAAAAAGGAAAAAAAATACACGGAAAAATGCTATGAAGAAGAAATGAAAAAGGGAAAAATAATAAATTACCACTAACGTTTAGTCTAAAGATGGATGAGACAAAGGTCTATTATTTAATAAAATCTTTCTTTTTTCTGAGTATATTACTGAGCGAAATTTTTTTTATTTTATAAAGCTTTTCATTTAACATATCTAAACCGAGATCTTTTATAAAATACAATGCTGTTAATGGAACAAGACATTTATTCACGTTTTGTTCATTTTAATTTTTGTCTTTCTTTAGTTAAATACTTAGAATCCTTTAGTTTCCAACCTTTAATCTAATTAATTTTTACCTCGAGTATTTTTTTCTATTATATTTTTTTGACTTGCTTTTTTTTACGTTTACATTCCATTTTATTTATTATTTTTTAAAATCTACCGTTCACTGTTTAATCAGAGATTTAATCTAATTTACCAGTTCTTGTCAATTATTTAACACAGATTTACAAAAAAATTTTGAATATTTTGAATTATTTGAATTTTTTAAAGTCATTTCAGAAACAAACTTTTGAGAAACGTTTTTTTTCAATCAGACACAGCATCGAGTAGATCTTCTACAACATAATTATTAATTGAATCTTCAAATTTCGTTTTAAAATATTTATTTAAAAATTGACAAAATTGAAAAACAAAATTAGAAAATATAACCATTTTCACTATCTCTTTTTAAAGCTGTTTGAAATAATTTTTTCCTAAAACTAAATATAGGTATTTAAAAATTTTATAATTATTTTCCTTCTACATTGATATTAAAATTGCAAAAAAATCCTTGTTGTTTATTTATATTTTAATCGTTTTAGAATTTGAAATTAAATTAAAGTTTGATTTATAAATAAATATTACCAAGTTTATTATCTTTATTAGGTAAATTCATCACTATAAACATGGCATTACATTTTGTTGCAATCATTTTTTTCATTTTTCATTTTTTTTATGAAATTACAAAATTAACACGAGTCATGCATTAGACAATTAATTTTTAATTAGAGAGAATTTTTATTAAACAATTATAAAACGAATTAACAACATGGATTTTTTTAACGTTGAATTCTTTCAAGTGTAAAAATGATTCTCCTACTCATTCAGACCAACATTATATAAACAAATTTTTGTTTTTAAATATCTATCATTCTAAAAACCAAAATATGAATAAACTGACAGTATTATTCCTGTTCCAAATTGGAATCTGTTTAAGCCTTCCGTCAAAAAATGAAAGATACATTTCTGAAATAGATGATTTAAAGCTAGAAGATATTAAAGGCAGCAATGTTTTTCCTAGTTCTTTCTCAATTGACCTAAATCAGTATGCAAAAAATATTAGCGGATCATTTAACATGGTCGATGATTATCTGGTCCCTCCTGTCTCTCATTTAAAGAATGGAAAGCTAGAGAGAATTGCCTTTGAATCGAATTCTGACCATCAGACTTACAGAGAAAAATCTGGCAAAGGATTTGCAACTTTGTTCAAAAGAAATGGACAAATCAAGACTGTAACCCTTAAAATTTTTAATATTTTTATCAAAAAATTAATTATATAATAAATAAAAAGTATGCAAGATTTTTTGAAAGTGAAAATGGTCATTTTGAATTGTTGCCATCTTTAAAGCAAGAAAATGGTAAAAACAGTCATATATTGCACAAAAGAGACAATTCGAACTTGAAAAGAAATATAATATCTTCGAATGGAGGTATTTATTATTTTAAATATTGACAATTTATTTAAATAATTACATCTTAAAAAAAAGGTGCTAAATTAGGAGAAATGGTTAATGGGTAAATTAATTTAAAAAAAATTTTTTATTTTAATTTTTGTTTTTTTAAAAAAGAATTGATATCGATTTTTCTGATGATGGTCTGATTCCACCACACAAATCGAGAAAAATTACTTCGTAAATTTTAATTAATTTAATTAAATTAAAATAAAATTTTTGATTGATTTTCTCTGATTTTTTAGAAGTCAAAAGCGTAAAAGAGCTATTAATGGAAATCCATTAAACATGGAAGTAGAAACTCTTTTGGTCGTCGATCCGACTGTCTATGAAGATCACAAGGCCTTTCTTCAAACAACTGATGATACTGCTATTTTTGACCACATAAGAACATATTATGCACACACATTCAATGGAGTAATTAATTTAAAATTTTTTTTGAAGTTTCATTTTTTAATTTCTTAAGGTCGATGATAAATATCAAAGATCTCTTGAAAGTGACCCGGATCTAAGACTGAGAATTAGATTGATTCATGTTCTTATAATTACTGTAATTTATATTTTCTAAAGAAAATTCATATTGGGGTTTTTGTATTCAGAATCCGGTAGAATCAACTTGGACAGATGTGAATATTGTAGGTGAGACAGGTAATGAAGTTTACAATGGAAAAGAAGTAATTCTGGCCGTATTAACTTTAAATGAGCTGCGAAGTTTTGTTGATAGACAAGGGTTGACATTTGAATTTGATCATGTGATTGGCGTTTTTAAGTAAAAGAAAGATTAAGTTTAAAATTTTTTTTTTAACTTTTTTTACATTTATTAGTAAAGACTTATGGAGTGATGACACAACTGCCCTTCCTTCAGCTCGAACTCCTGTAATTGGAGTAGCATGGTTGGATTCTGTTTGTAGTGATGGTTATAAATATTCAGTTTCTGAAGAAACAGGAGGTTTTTGGAATTTATATGTAAAGAAAATTTTGATGCATTAGTCAATTTTACAAAACTAAAAATTTAAAAGGTGATTGCTCATGAAATTGGCCATAATCTTGGCTCTCGTCATGATGGTAGTGGTAATGTATGTCCTACATCTGAACAAAATATAATGGCTCCATTTTTGTCATTTTCCAAAATATCAAATATTCAAAGATTTTCAAGTTGTTCAATCGATTATTTTAAACAACTTTTGTTGGTCAATAATGGGTAAATTTAAATTCATATTTTAGGAAAATAATTTGACAATAAATTAAAAAATTAGGGAAAATTCCGTACAGGGATCGTGCCTGATAAATTCAGCAACAGTTCCAGATTATGTTCAAAATGCGAATTATGAATTGACTGGTCAAATTTGGTTATTGGATGACCAGTGCAAAATGATGTATGGCTCGACTGCATCTTCTTGTGCGATTAATGCGCCAGACGTCTGCTCATTCCTTTATTGTAGGATAACTGATACTGATTCAAGTTGTTTTTCGAGAGGGCCTGCTGTAGAAGGATCAACTTGTGGAACAGATCTGGTATTGAATTTTATGAAATTTCTTTATAAAAAAATTAATTTTATTTTATTTATTAAAGACTTGTCAACAAGGACTCTGTCAAGCACAGTTAGATTCCACAACCACCACTCCAACCACAACCACCACTCCAACCACAACCACAACCACAACCACCACTCCAACCACAACCACAACCTCAACCACCACTCCAACCACAACCACAACCACAACCACCACTCCAACCACAACCACAACCAGAACCACCACTCCAACCACAACCACCACTCCAACCACAACCACAACCACAACCACCACTCCAACCACAACCACCACTCCAACCACAACCACAACCACAACCACCACTCCAACCACAACCACAACAACAACCACAACCACCACTCCAACCACAACTGAAAATATTTCTACCGATGAATCAACATTTATTCCCATAACAGAATCATCATCAACTTTAATTCCAAGTAGAATATCAACTGAGACGACTGAATTTATTTCTACTGAAGCTTCGACAAAAGATTCATCAACAGTTTCATTATCAACATTTAATCCTATTGGTATTAATACTGAGACAACTGAAAATATTTCCACCGATGAATCAACATTTATTCCCATAACAGAATCATCATCAACTTTAATTCCAAGTAGAATATCAACTGAGACGACTGAATTTATTTCTACTGAAGCTTCGACAAAAGATTCATCAACAGTTTCATTATCAACTTTTAATCCTATTGGTATTAATACTGAGACAACTGAAAATATTTCTACCGATGAATCAACATTTATTCCCATAACAGAATCATCATCAACTTTAATTCCAAGTAGAATATCAACTGAGACGACTGAATTTATTTCTACTGAAGCTTCGACAAAAGATTCATCAACAGTTTCATTATCAACTTTTAATCCTATTGGTATTAATACTGAGACAACTGAAAATATTTCTACCGATGAATCAACATTTATTCCCATAACAGAATCATCATCAACTTTAATTCCAAGTAGAATATCAACTGAGACGACTGAATTTATTTCTACTGAAGCTTCGACAAAAGATTCATCAACAGTTTCATTATCAACTTTTAATCCTATTGGTATTAATACTGAGACAACTGAAAATATTTCCACCGATGAATCAACATTTATTCCCATAACAGAATCATCATCAACTTTAATTCCAAGTAGAATATCAACTGAGACGACTGAATTTATTTCTACTGAAGCTTCGACAAAAGATTCATCAACAGTTTCATTATCAACTTTTAATCCTATTGGTATTAATACTGAGACAACTGAAAATATTTCCACCGATGAATCAACATTTATTCCCATAACAGAATCATCATCAACTTTAATTCCAAGTAGAATATCAACTGAGACGACTAAATTTATTTCTACTGAAGCTTCGACAAAAGATTCATCCACAGTTTCTTCATTTTCAATCCAATTTTCGTCAATTTCTTCTGAAAATACGATTTCCTACAGAATATTTCTTAGGAAAATTCTCAAGCTTTCAAAGAGTTTTTTTAGATTTTTAAGTGTTGGAGATATTGATTTGACAATTCTTGATACAGAATTAAAACTAATAATTCCAAATTCTTTGTTTATTGCTTATAAGTATTATTTTATTTCTGTTTTTATTTTTTCTATTTTCTTTTTAGCGAAACAAATTTTATTTTTATCGATGCCAATATCTCAACTGTGCTGAAAGATTCAACTGAACTTGTTCCATTTATACAACAAATTAATTCAACTTTAGTAGATAAAGAGGATCAACTAAAATTGGTCGTGCCTGATCAGTTTTCGTTGTCGGTCGAAAAGGATTTTCAAATCGAAGGTAAAAAAACTGATATTGATTTTCCTTTTAAATAACGTTTTATTTATATTAAAGTTAAAATAATAAATAGTGATGGCTCTGAGACAGATGTTGATTTACCACAACCTACAGAAATTCAAACCACTCAGAATCCAGATTTGTATTCTTCTCAATCGTTCGATGAAAGTAGTAATGTTTCGATAGAAGGAATATCAAAAACAACTCCACTGATAATATCTCAAACAACGCAAAATATTGCTAATACTTTTCGTTTAGGATTAGGGATTTTATTATTGGATATATTTATTTTTTTATCTAATTTTATGTAATTGCTTATTTTATTCCTTTAATTGATAGAAACCAAATATTTTAAATCGTTGTGAGCAAAACAGGATTTACATTAAAAAATATCTCCTGTATTATTTTTAATCAGATTACTCAAATTTTTTTAATTCTTTCAATAAAGATTTTAAGAATTATTATTTGGAATTTATTTAAAATATATAAACTATTTTTTCAGTTTTTGTTCAAAAGTTCACCAATTTGGAAAATTTTAAAATAATATTGACAAATCTTTGTAAAGAAATATTTAATATTAGTGTATTAGTAAACTAATGACTTTTACGGCTCTTTTTTTGCTTATTTTTTTGTTTGCTACACTTTTTCTATTCATTTTAATTCTTATGCTTTACCTTTTTATTATATTAATTTTTTTTTTAATTTTTTAAAATTTAAGGCCGTTGCTCGGTAAAATAAAGCGTGCAGTACTTAACTAATAGACAAGTCAAAATAAAAAAAAAAAGTCAAAAGAGATTTGATGAGTACAAAAGAATAAAAATGTAGAACATATTAAATTAGGTAAAGAAATATTTTTTTGTAATATTTATATTTACTTTTAAAAACTATAATTATCGAAAGGGTAAGGAATTAAGCAAATGTGGGATGAAATGGGAAATTGTGAGATAGTTGTGGGATAGTATTTTCTTTTTGAATAAAAAGGCGGTTTAAAAAAAGGGACATTAAAATAGTGACATGTTGTAAATTTTTCTAGAAGTTCGTTGCGCACCGAAGACTTTAGATTCAGAGGTTCAAGTTAATGAAAAATTAGTTTCTTTTTTTAAAATATTTTATTAAAAACTAAGAACTAAGAAACCAAAACTATGCAAAAATGTAAAATTCAAATTTATATAATTCTGGCATTGTTTTTAATTAAGCTAACGCTTGAATATTTAAACAATGCAGGTTATAAATTTAACACGTTGTAACAGTATCCTCCTTTCTAATAACTCTTTTTCCCCAATAGGTTTAAAACGACGTTTTCCTGTTCTCCATACCATTCTTAAAAAACATAATCTTGTTTTTTTTATATTTTTTAAGATGATACCATTGTTTCTTCTTTATAAATTGAATCACTCAAATTTATATTCTTCCTTTATTCAATTACTTTATTTGGCTTTGTATAAATATTGCAGATTTTTATTAAAAAATACACAAAGCGTGAGAACGCACAAATTGAAAATATAACTAAAAGATCCATGATGAATATTTTAATATTTTTACCCATATCATCAATATATTTTGATACGTTTTCTATTATATTTGTTGTATTTTATAGTACAACATGATCTATCAATATTGAAAATTGATCCACTGTCAATTAACTTATATACCTCGTTATTAATCTTGTTGTTATCAAACTTAAAATCTTTTCATAATGATGAAAGTTAAAGCTGTAACTTGCTTAAAATTTAATCTTGTTTGTAAAATTGTGTAATTTAGTCTAAGCAATTCTCAATTTTTTCGTACATAAACTATTGACGAATTATTTTTCATGAATGAGAGGAAATGCTGTCACAATTTATTTCAAACGAGTTGTCAACAATTATGTTCTGTAAATTGAGGAAACCGGTACCTTTATTAAATCGTTGAAAACTTAATTAAAGCTCTTTGTAACATTTTGAATCGTTTTCGCTAAGATTAACACTTTTAACATTAATACATTCCAACTTAAAAAGTTCTTGACTATTTAAATAAACTACCATTTCTTTCCCACAAATATCTTTAATATTAAACAATCGACTGAAATTGCTTAATGATTTTAGCAATACTAAGAAATTGAAACAGAAAGTACTGTAAGTTTAAGTTTTTAAACTTCGGTAAAAATCAAAAGTTTTACAATCTCCATCTGCCAAAGAAAGTTCGAATAGCTCGTTAATATCAGTTTTTTCATTATCACTGTCAAAAATTGTTAAATTTTCATCCAGATATAGACCATAACATGTTTTTAATACCGTGTTATTACAGTACTTTTCTTCCATAGTATCTTCGAAAAGATCTTTTCTTTATCATTGAAGAAAATTTTTAATGAAATTCTCATATCCAGTGTCCTTTTATTTTAAACTGGCAATTCTTTTTTATTTTCGATCTTCAACTAATAATTTAATGGTTAATCGCACAAGATTTAACTTCAAAATTACAGCTCCGATAAACATTGTCTTTATCTAGAAGACGATATAATCGATCTGAACTATTTTCAACTTGAATTGTTTTGAACTGAAATCAACAATTCATTATATCAAATTCACTATTTTTCCAAGGAAAAAAGTCGACTAATGGTTTTTCATCAAAAATACACTTTGATTCAAAACAAACCATTGGTTTTGTTCTGCATTTATGTGTATTCAACATAATCCAACTTTCGTAAAGAGATAAGGAAAAAGGATCTTTTTTAAAACATTGTTCATCATTTTCTAACAGTGGTCAATATGTTGAAGCGATTTTTCGCATTTTTTCGCATATATGTCCAATTGCATCTATGTGAAACATTCGCTTTTGCAGAATTGAATCCCGTTTATATCCTATTTATAAGTGTAATAGAAATTGCACGATTATTCATTAATATTAAGAAGTGGTCTTGATCCTGATGGATAATACTTAAAATTACCGTGGATTTCCACACCAAATAAAGTTGAATATCACAGTCATTAGGTTAAAGAGACTAAAATTAATTCTGCTCTTCATTGAAGGTTAATGAGGTTTATTTTGGAATTGCTGTATGATTTCTTCATTATCAATGTGTCTTTCTTGGACCCAAGAACTTCCAGTCTCAGCCGAATCATTCCATTTCACAAGTATTCTATTCTTCAACCCCTTGTTCGCCAAATCGAATTTTTCCAACTTCAAAGTCAATTTCAGTTTCATCGGGTCTATCAACCACTTTTAACTGATCCCTCGGTACAGTTTTAACATGTATGCCTATCAATTTTTTTAACCTATAATCTCTCATTTGCTAATTCTGTCAATAACATACGGACTATGATTATTTTGCTCTAATTTTCTCTTAATTGGCTTGTTCTTGATGTAAACACAACTACTTTTAGATAAAATAGTGCCCTCGACATTATTTCGACTATCTAGATTCCTTTTTTGTCGTTCTCTATTATTATCAGCGTTATTGAAAGATAAAAAAATGTTTCTTCTTTCAATTTTTTTTATTTCAGATGCTCGTCTCAAAAAAGATCAGTTTCATCTTAATTATCTGCTGATCGATAATCTTTAAATCAATTACATTTTCGCCTGAAATAAAGTAAAAAAGGGCGAGGTTTTGTCAATGACGCTAGTAAAAACTGGTGGTTATTAGTAGTTATTTTTTCAATTACCAGCGTCAATCCTTTTTAATGGAAAAAATATTTTAAAAAAAAATTGGCTAGAAGATACAGTATATCCTTTATGTCGGCTGATATTTTTGTTTGAAAATTGAAGCCATGAAATGACCTGGATACCTTTGACTTTTATGTACTTAATGCACTTTATACCATATGAACCAATGTAATTAATTCCTAGTATGTTATCTTTTTTGTTATTTTTATCAAATTATTACTAACTACTCAAGGCTTTTAAACATTACTTAAGAATTTACATAATTTTTTTAAATTCAAATAAAAATAATTAACTTCAGCTTAACCGAACCCTTTACTGCAATTGAATCCAATTTTGTTAAAAAATGCCTAATTTTGAACACTTTTTTTAAGAGAAATTAAAAAAGTAAAATCTGAAATTTGTTCAGAATTTTCTTTAGTTTCAGAATTTCCATATCTCTTTTGGTGTCAGGGCGGTCCACTTGAACTAGATTTAAAAAACAAAAATGGGTAAAATATCGGCTTTCGCGGAAAAATCTCGAGACAACAGTCATAGACGCCAACTCGGTCAACAATTTCAAGAACCGATAAGATCCCTATCGGTCTAGTCAAAAATCTTGAACAAAAACATTTATTTTTAAAATTTTTAAATGTTCCAAGAGCTTTTCAATTTTAATGTAAAATTTTCCATTAATTGTACTATACATATACTCCAACTTTTTCTATATGTTATCTCTACTATTATTTTGAGCTGAAGATTAAACTATTGTTGTGTCCGAGAGATAAGAACTTTCCTAACTGAGTTTAATTTATGATGATTCTAAGGGTTCTAGGATATACTAAGCTGAGTTTTAATTAGAGAAAATAACTAAGTTTTTTATTAACTTTTATTTCAAATAACAAATAATAACAAAAATAACAAGAACAAAGGGAAAAAGTAAATGGTTATTCTTATTAAAGGCCGGATCTCGTTGTGTATAGGATGAAACGGAACATAAAGAAAAAGAAGAACAAATAAGTAATTATAAATAATATAGAAATAGCATACGGAGTAAACAAAATTATAAAGAGGACTTCACTATAAGTTATGTAAGAAATTAAAGAGAAACAAATTATAAAATGTAAAGAAAAAGTAATCCATCGTTGTGAAGAGTGTTGTTTAAATATAATAAAGACTAAGTTTAGAAAAAATAAACTTAAACTTGCTGAGGGTTGCAGTTTATATTTGCAACAGTTAGAAATAAAGACTGGTTGCGAATGCAACACTTTATTTAAGTCAATCCTTAACAAATTACGTAAATTTTCAAAAAAGGAAAGACAATTTCCTATTTTTGCATGAATTATAATATTACCCTTTAGGGCTTGGAAAAGTGACCATAGTTAATTTTTAAATTACCTAGCTAATTCTTTATAAACTAGTTAATCTTTTTAATTCATTCCAAACCATTTCTATCGGGTTTAGATTTGGTCGGTAAAAAGGTGCTTTTACCTTGATGTTAAATTAAAATTTTTGCAAAAGGATCATTGTCTTGATGAAGTTTAAAATTTTCATTTAAATTAGTAGCAATCTACGAAAATAAATATTATTCGAAAATATCTCTATAAAAAAATTGATACATATATTCTTTAAATATTTTTTTAACTTAGAAATGATGATGAATTAAATGAAGCAGAATATCTCAAAAGTTCAGGTTTTCGCTTGGGAATTAGAGACTCAAAGTTTGTCAAGTATAATTTCAATAATATCCGGAACGAAATCCAATCAGCAAAGAGATTATCATAGAATTTAAAAAAGCTTTTAAGAATTAAAATTCTTATTGTCTTGCTGAACTTAATTCTTAACTTGAAAAAATAATGATTGTATTATTTTTAAAAATTCTAAAATTAGTAATTCTTTAATTAGGAATAGAATTTGATTTAGATTTTATTATTAATACCTTAAATCCTTAATTATCAAAAAAATAATAAATTGTTTAGAAACTATCAGGAAATTATCAATAATTTATAAGAAGTAAAATAAAAAGGCATCAGTCTAGAGGTTTTTTAAATGTATTTCATTAGAAATACATCCAAAAATTCATAAAGCCTGTAAGAAGAAATCCATCGATGTTAAAATAATATATTTTGCATCTTATATTTTACTGTATGAGCCACTATCGTAAAATTATTTTAATTTAAATAAATTAGGCTTGAACAGTTTTTCTAGCACAGTTTTCCCGCTCTGTAAATCGACAGGCTTTTAATTTGAGTTTAGACATCTATAAAAAATGAAATTTAAGACATTAAATTATATGGTAAATTTTTTTTGTACCTCCAAAATGGCATCCATGAAATCTTCATGATTTATTTCAATGGCATTTCGTCTTAAAGCAATCATTTTCTTAAAAAAATTTTCAAAATCAAAATTAATAACCCAAGTAACGTTTTTTGCAAAAATTTTTCAATAAGTTAGCGATTTTGCCTTATCGATAAGGTCACCACACAATTGGTTAATTCTATCGATAAGGCACTGATAGCAGATATATCGATACTAACTATTTATTTATTGTTATTTATTTATGTTTATTGTTATTAATTTTTGTACATTTTTTAATTAGCCTGAAAAAAATCGATTTCTAAATTTTAATTTGCGTGACTAATTAATGAGGATGTGGATAAGAATTTTTTGAAAATATTAAGTATTTAAAGTAAACATTTATTTGTTTAAATTTATTGCATTTTTTACTTTAAGGCCATACGTAAGTTAAGAATACGTTAGCAAACTATAGGTGGCGCCAATGTCACGTTCTTATTTATGAGGCTGCAAAATAGATTAATGAAATACGTTGAAAGTTTAGAGTTTAAATAAATATATTTTAAATAGATCTTTAAAATATATTTTGCATCTTAAATTTAGATAACGTTTAAGTTTAGACTTTAGACTCAGGTGAAATTGACTCTATCGAATTGTTCGATACAGCATTCAACTAGGTGTTGTTCCTCAATAAAATGAAAAATTAATTTGTTAATTCCAGGATGGCTATTTAAGTTATTTGCTAGTGCCTGGTGCCAGGCTCCTAAACTATTATTAGATCGTGGTAGGTCATTTATTATCTTATCATGAAGATTCCAAGTTTTTATTGCAAAAAGCGGCACTGAGCGTATTCTCGAATCATTCTTTTTTGGAATTCCAATATAAGTTCTTTCAAAATATTCCAATAGTGGTTGTTCTTCTTTCGGAATAAAATTATTTTATTTGATTGAAGGCATTGAAAATATTAGATAGTGGTACAAATGGTAAACATTTAAGATAATAATAAGTCTTACTGAAGTGAATATTCGAAGAAAAGCATGATTTTAGACCATTTGACTTAATATATTTCCATATGTTAGAGGCCAAATGAAAATAGCACCCTCCTATATTGACTTTAGGAAAATTCTTTTTCAAGGCATTGACAACGGCTTTTTCAAAATCAATTACTATGTATATCGGATGAATTTCAATATATCCTGAAACAACACCAAAAAGTTTTGAATATGATTCTTCTTTTTTGTTTGCGAGAAAGGCATAAAGAAGTGGTAAGTTGCGATTTTTTTTAAATAACGTTAATGGTAAAAATTTGAGTAAAAACATGAGGACTAATTTCAAATGTTCCATCAACATACCATGTAGACTCAGTATCTAAGATCATTAAATTGTCGTTTGTTGACAAGATAATTAGCCTGTTGTCATCTTCAGAGCCACTATCGTACAATGAAATTTTTTCCAGATTTTGTCATTTTAATTCATCCTTTATTAAAATATTTTTTAATGAATCTTCATTGATACTAAAGTTATAAATATTTTTTCTTTGTCTATTGATTTTTTAGGTCAAATTATTAAAAGCTGGCATAAAAGAAGCAGCTTCTACTGGTACTTTTAAAGGTGAATCGGTTATAATGGTTCTGGGTTTTTCTTGACTCTTTTCTGCACGATCTTTAACTTAAACACTAACAAAATCAGCTTTAATTTTTCGTGGGTATATATCTTGATGAAAATGATAAGGATTTTTCATTTCTGTCATTTCAAAATTTAAATTAGTATGGAATCGAGCCTTACACTGAACAGGTTCTTTAACAGCACATCTCCAATAAATTTTTTCATAATATTGTTTTTCAATGACAAATTCGTTATTGTGATAAATAATCTTTGAGTTATTTCGAGATGTTTTTGTAATAACTAATTTACTATTTTAACTCCCGGCTACAGTACACAAGTAATCATTCACTGCTACAGTACACAAGTAATCATTCACTGCAAGACTACACAAGTTTTCACCCACTGCTACACTACACAAGTTATTACTTCCACTTCTTCCACTACTATCACTTCCTGACTCTTTTTTTATTACTTTTAAATCTCTAGGAATTTTCCTGGATCTCAATCTTATTGGGGAAGAGTTAGTTTCTTCGTTTAAGCTTAACTTTTTAAATCCTTTTTCCATGATATTCAAATTTAACGCGTTGTTTTTTAATGCAAAATTTCCTATAATAATTTTTCTTTCTAAATTTTTTTATGTTAATTTTTCTATCTTATTTTTAATTTATAAATTTCGACCTTATTTTTGTCTTATTTCTATTTAAGTTTTTTCTATCTAGCAATATAGAGCCAAATATTTTACAGTCATTGAAACAATGTACCCAAACCGAAACTAAGTAAAAAAGAATGAATTAAAAATTAAAATTTGAAAGTTACAGACTCAATAATAATTTTTTATTACGCTAAAAATTTACTTTATTGTTAATATTCAAAAAAGCTACACGTACAATGTTCAAGCTTAAAATTAAAAAAAAATCTCTTACTGATTTCTTTAAATAACTGATTTTTTTAATCAGTTGTATACACATTAATTGTGTTGAAATATTTTTTGTCTTATTTTCATTGTGTAATAGTTATCGTCTTAATTATATGCATTTATTTTAATTATATTTTATGGCGAATAAAAATATTCTATATTAATGGGCTTTATTAAAATGTACGATGATCGACTCGTTTTTTTTATTGTTAAATAATGAATATTGTGAAGATTTTTGTTTTTGAGGATCAAAATAAATGTTCTAGAGCTTTTCTATGAATGAATAAAATTAATTGGTTATACAATTAACATTTTTATTGCCAAATTTTATAATCAATTAAATAATGCCGACTGGTGTGTTGGCTACACTGTAAAATGGCTACACTGTAAAATGACAACCTTTTGATTAATCCGAAAGATTTTTAACAAAGAGATGTGTGAAAAAGAAAAATGACAACGGGATTAATTTAAAATTAAAATTGGGAATTTGTGAGAGTGGTTTTTGATATTAAGTCTTAATCCGAGTTTTAATTAGGAATAATTTATAATATTTAGTTAAATAATTAGACACATTTTATTATAATTTATTTTAAGTAACCGGGAAATGACAATTTTTTAACACTTAGTTATAATAAAAAAAAAAAACTCCTCCTATTTTTTTCGGTAAGTTAAAATGCAATTTTTTAACACATTTGTCATTTTCCTCTCGAGGTGTGAAAATGTTGTCATTTTACAGTGATCCCGGTGTGTTTTAGTCGGACAAAGATATTAAAAAATACTTTAATTTGTTTTAGGTCTGAAGGATTGTATTTTTAAAAACATTGTGCGTGCGCATAGGCTTGATGGGCTTTGTGAAAGGTAATCAAAATACATCATTGACATAATTCCTTTGTTAAATTAGTCTCTATTTTTCGGGCTCACGGTAATTCCACAATTTGTTCACACTTGATAGTAATTCAACAATTTTTTTTTCTTTGTAGTAATTCAACAAATTTGGGAGGAGTCGGAAATAAAAAATATAACACATAACTTTAAAAAACTTGTTGAATGACAACTAATAATAATAATTTCAACTTTAATTAACCTAATTATGCCATCTCTTAACTTGCAATAATTGATTGATTTAAAGTGATTTAAATTTTTGTTGCAGTTAGTTGCAGCAACACCTAAATTAGCCTAATTAAGCACATTAAGATGAGTATGAATTTAATATGACTATCTTAAGCCTATTATTACTTCGTCCAATTCGATGTTATTCAATGTCTTCTATGAGTATGTACGTTGATACAAGTAAATTAAATAAATATCCTATCACTTTATCTTTGAAAGACGTTCATTTCACCCCGATTGTTCCTATTTGTAATTATTATTATATCGATCCTCCTAATGCTAACCATTTGAATTTTATAAATTATAGTTTTGGAGATTTGAAATTGTATTAATTTTTTTTGTTGCAATTTTTTTTCATAATTTGAATTTTTTTATCTTATAATTTTTATTGGTGATTTTTCTTGACAAATAAAATTTGATATAATAAATTATAATTTTTATTTTTCTTCCTGTGTTAAAAAAAAATTCACACTTTTTGATTGGTTTTTACCGCGCGGTTGTTACAAAGAAAATTGTTGAATTACTATAGAATCTTGTCAAATAACACACCAGTCGGCATTATTTCAAAAAATTAGATCAAACTTTGTCTTGTGTAGCTATTTTTCTAAAAATATATTTTGATCTATTTTGAAACTAAAAAAATGACTCAATGCTAATTTAACACTTATTAAAGATAAGGAATTATCCTACTGTAATCAAAATAATTTTTGAAATAGTGAATTATAGCTTATTAAAAAACTGTAATAACAAAAAAAGAACTTCTTAATCTTAACAATAATGATTAATAAAAAATCAACGATAAAGTATCGATAAGAAAAGATAATAAGCTTATTGCAATAAAAAAATAAACGATACCAAGCGAAAAATTTGCGGGAGATAAGGATCTAATCGATAATTCTCGTTTTTGTATCGCTAAAAGGGTTACTTGGGAAGCTTATTTGAGTTAAAATTTCGAATGGTCATGTCGAATTTTTTTTAATTCTTTTTTTTAATTTTGAATTTATGATTTAAAGTTTAATTTTAAAAAGTCGAATGTTGATTGACTTAAAGTGATTTCAACATACTAGGAACCCTTCTAAAAATTAAATAATAAAAAAATTCTCTAAATAAAAACCTTATTGAATATCTAGAAATGCATTTAAAGATTAAATATAAAAAGAATTTTAAATCTTTTAAATTGATTAAAAACTGAAAATATCAATCTCATCTTAACTAGGTGCCTGGATTTAAGGAGCCGAGCTAAACCTGATCCCTCTCCTCGCAAAACAAGATAACTGATAACCGCTTTTAGTTTAAAACTAAATTTAAAAGTTAATTGACTAGGACAGACGTTTTTAATATTACTTAATATATTTTTGATTTTCAAGATAATATAGGATATTTCTTTAAGATTACTTCAAGAGAATAATTACGCATAAAGCGAATGATGTGATTTTTGGGAAAGATGAGTCTAAATAGCAACAAATTTACAATTTAAAAAAATCCAAAACATCAATTTTAAAAATTAAAAATAAAGAAAAAAATGTTTTCCTTTTAAAATTTAGGTTAGAAAAGTGGACTAAAAAAAACTTACATCCTACCGACTCTCCAGCAGAAATATCAAAAATTAAAATCGAACTCGGTGTATTCGATTCGATAATCATTTCATTGAAAATTTCAAACAATTTTAAAATCCATTTTATATAAATTTTAAAACTTGAATCAATTAATAATTTCAATGATGAAAACATAAAGTATTAATTAAAAAAATTAAACAGGTCTGAGAATAATTTTAAAGAAGAAGTTACATCTATTTCTAGTGACAAATCGTGCAGTGAACTAGATTGGGAAAATAAAAAATCGGTTGAGTTGAGTTTATTTTTGCTCTTAATACGAAAATTAAGTTATTCGTCATGGCTTTCAATTCATGGTTCAAACAATTTTTTTTTCCGTTCAATTTAAAAATTAAGTTAAAAAATAATAACAAAATAAATTTTTATTTAAGTTCGGACTAAGACTTTTTTTTTTTTAAATAATTTTAAAGTCTTGACTTTTTTCGAATATGTTTGTGTTAATTATACAGTATGTTGCAAAAGTTTAGAAATTGGTTATTTTATTTATCTTAAATTGTTTATTTGTTGTTTTTTACGAAAAATTGAGTGCAAAAGAAAAAAAATAAAAGCACTAATTTGTAGAATTTTTTTTTTCTTTACAATTTGATATATGACACTCGGAATAAAAATATAATTAACTTTTAAATATTTACAATGAAAAAACTTCCCCTAAAAAATAAAAAATAAAACTCGGTGCAAAAGTTTAGAATTCGGGTAATTCAAAAGTTTTAGCAATCATTGCTACCTTTTTTCACACCTTTATGATTAATTCTTAAATAACTTCTAATTTTGAGCAAATTTTACTCTTTAACTGCTTAATTTAAAAACTCTCCAACTCCTCACTTGGTCTCTAAATAACATTACCAAAAAATCTTTAATTGGGCAAAAAATGGGTGAAAAAAATGTGTCTAGCCCACAAAAATGGTAGATTGTGGTTCTGTTAAAAATTTGAGATAAAAAGGGATGAAAATTACATTTTTAGATAGATTAGAAAATATCCTACATCAAGTTATCAAAAACTTGCCACTGATATTAATTCTAAGACCCAGGAGGTTAGGATAAGCAAGTAAACTATTATGAGGTCTCTCCAAAAAAAAAAACCTAGAGTCTCATAGAGCGGTAAGACTGCTTCAAAACATAAAAGATAGCTAATAAAGATAAAAGTGGTATAAACAGAGACAATTATTGTTAATTATAATTATAAAAGTAAATAATAGATACTTAACATAATTAAAATACTGTTAATTATGTTAAGAAGCTCTTTTTTTGGAGAGACCTCATAATAGTTTACTTGCTTATCCTAACCTCCTGGGTCTTAGAATTAATATCAGTGGCAAGTTTTTGATAACTTGATGTAGGATATTTTCTAATCTATCTAAAAATGTAATTTTCATCCCTTAAAGTTAGCTTCCAAGGTCTACCAGAACGGCTTCGACCAGAGACAGAACCAGTCTCTTCATATCGTTTCTTAGTTGAAGAGCCACATTTTGGAGATACACCTGACAACTTGGCTTTTTCGTTTTGCTTTTTATCTCAAATTTTTAGCAGAACCACAATCTACCATTTTTGTGGGCTAGACACATTTTTTTTACCCATTTTTTGCCAAATTAAAGATTTTTTGGTAATGTTATTTAGAGACCAAGTGAGGAGTTGGAGAGTTTTTAAATTAAGCAGTTAAAGAGTAAAATTTGCTCAAAATTAGAAGTTATTTAAGAATTAATCATAAAGGTGTGAAAAAAGGTAGCAATGATTGCTAAAACTTTTGAATTACCCGAATTCTAAACTTTTGCACCGAGTTTTATTTTTTATTTTTTAGGGGAAGTTTTTTCATTGTAAATATTTAAAAGTTAATTATATTTTTATTCCGAGTGTCATATATCAAATTGTAAAGAAAAAAAAAATTCTACAAATTAGTGCTTTTATTTTTTTTCTTTTGCACTCAATTTTTCGTAAAATACAACAAATAAACAATTTAAGATAAATAAAATAACCAATTTCTAAACTTTTGCAACATACTGTATCTTTATCTAAACCATACCAAACATTGACAAATCTTCAGAAAAAGTGTTATAACTTTCCCTTGAGAAGTCATAACTGCGACTATCGAAATTTTTCAAAGTTGAGACTGTCGAATACTTGAAGGTGAGAATGTGGTGTCCCCTTGACAAGTCGCTCAAAACTGGTTTATGTTCAATTTCTAAAATTCTTTCTCGATTTGAAGTTAAAATTAGGTCTAAAATGTTAGAGCTTGTACTTTCGTTTATTTGAAAGGGAATATTATTTCAGCACAATCAATTTCTGATTAACACAATGAAAAAAACATTCAACACAATTCGATTTCTTCTCAGCACAAAAAATTATATTTAAAAAAAAACATTTAACACAAAAAAATTGTGTTTGAAAATAATTCTTAAAGGAAATTTTTTTTCTACACAAAAATATTTCAAATAAAATAATTTTTTTTTTAATTTTAAATTTTATTTAATGATATTTATAAGTGGAAATTAAGTAAATAAAGTAAATTTCGAAGCTTAAATAAAAGAACTTAAAAAAATTAGTTTCTAGAAAACCTTTTTTCCGCATTTTTTGCTCTACCTCTTTTAGGTGTTACCTCTTTTGGTCCGTTTTTTTAAACAGTTCTTTTAATGCCAATAAATGTGCACAATATCCTATTTTAGTGAAAAGCTTGCAAGAACATTTCTTACTGTAAAGGTTAACTTTATAACAGTTCTTGAATAAATAAGTTCTTGAATAAATTTTTTTTAAATTTTCCCAACAAGCCATTTTTTTACCCAGTTTAATGCTACACTTTGAAGGCTTAGGCACCACGGCAAAAATCCAAAGAGATTTTTCTTAAATAAAAATTTTAATTAATACTTATTTTTAAATAAACAATTATAGTCTTACTAGAAGCCCACGAATTAAAGAAATATCTGATAAATTCAGGACAATCATTATATAAAGCACTAACAAATTGCTTATAATATTTTTTAAAATGATCCGACGAAGTTGTCATATGAAGTCTATGAATAATTTTTTAAGTATTGGTTTCAATAAATCAACTTCTTTCTCATGACTGCTAATACAGAAAGCTATTGGATGAAATTTTTGTTCCATATCTGAACATTATTGACAAATTAAAAGTTGACTCTTCGCCTGGTGAAGATGGCATTCACAACAGATTTCTCAAAAAGCTTTCACTCAAGGCAGCTAGTCTCCTCCTTGATTTGATAAATCTCTCTTTAAGTGTCGGAAAACCTGATTCCTGGAAAATTGCAGTGATTACGATGATTCCAAAGAAGGCTGGTTACTCAACTGATCCTGTTGATTATAGAGGAATCAGTCTTCTTAGTTGTCTTGGTAAACTAGCTGAAAGAGTTATTAGAAATCGTTTATATTACTTTTTAGAAAGTAAAAAACTCATTATTGACGAGCAGTCTGGATTTAGAAATAATAGAGGCTCTGCTGATAATCTTTTATTCATGACCCAAAAGATACAAGAACGACTAAATAAACATAATGGCAGCAAGGTATGTGGTATCTTTTTTGATATTTCAAAAGCCTTTGATAAAGTCTGGCATGCTGGACTAATCTATAAACTAGTCTACCTGGGTGTACCTATTTATCTAGTCAGGTTCGTTAAGAACTTTTTATCGGGCAGATTTTTTAAAGTCAAGATTAATAATAAGTTTAGTAGGATGTATCCCATTACTTGTTCTGTTCTTCAAGGATCAGTTTTAGGTCCACTGCTTTTTTTAGTGTACATAGGTGATATTCAGCTCTCAAACTCAAAGCACTCCAGTTACTCAGCACTTTTTGCTGATGACCTGGCGGCGATATTTTACTTTAAAAAGACAGGAAAAGTCATTAAAGTAATTAATAAGTACCTAATTGGGCTTAAGAATTGGCTGACTGCTTGGCGTCTGAAAATGAATGCCTCAAAATGTTGCTATACTATTTTTTCAGGAGGTGGTCGAGGTAAACTGAAAATGGATTTAAGATTGTCTGGAGACCTGATACCTTATAGACCTAATCCTCTCTTTTTAGGAGTGACTTTCGATGAGTACTTATGTTTTAATAAGCAATTTCAAAACTTGAGAGTAAGAGCTCTAAAAAGGCTCAATATAATAAAAATTTTTGCTCACAGCTCTTGGCACCTAAAAAAAACTACCCTCACTAGTATCTATAGAGCCTTAGTTGGTTCCATGTTTGATTACTCTTAATTTACCGTAGCTTGTATTTCTAAGACCAACTTAAAACTTGTTCAAACAGTTCAAAACAGAGCTATTAGGTGTATCTATAAGTTAAGATGGGACAGCCCAACTAGGAGTCTCTTTTCAGTTAGTAACATTTTGTTTATTAAAGAAATATTCTTACAAATGGGTGCAAGATATATGCTAAAATGTTTCTCTTATAAAAACAGTTTCATTAAGCTACTTGTCGAGGAATATTATGGGTCGTAGTCTGAAAACACAGCTAAAGTATCGGTTACCTCTACTCCGGTTGGAGCCTTTTTCTCTATAATTCGAATTACGTATGCGTGTAATGACCTAATTAGTTTATATTTGATTCTTAGCTTTTTTAAGATCAGATATGAGAACAGGATTCTCTTATATAGTTATTTAGAAACTATCAAATTTTTTGTCTTCTTTCTTTTCTTCTGTCTTTCTTTTTCTTTTTTAAAAAAAGAAAAAAATTTATTTTTAATGATGTTATTTAAAATATGCT